>PVJO010021349.1:0-30206 GCA_004026905.1 Hystrix cristata | reverse complement strand
ATCAGGAAAAGGCCAACTTTGGTATTTTTGGAAAGCTGTCCTAAGGAAGGTGTGGATTAATAATTGGTTTCCGTTTTGTTCATAGATGAACTGCCTCTAGGACTGGGGCAGATACCCTGGAGTATCTGCTTCAAATCACCTTTCGTGTTTTCTTATTGGAAACAGACCCAATGGAGAATTGCCTTGTTACCATTTGCAAAACTGGAAACAAATCAAGACCCTGAAAACGGCACGTTGGTCCGCAGTGCAGCTTCACAGAGAACGTCTTCGAGACAGCTGTGCCTTGATAGCCGGAAGTCAGCAAAGACCGAACCATCCTTTTTGTCTCGGCTGCTCCTTAAATCAAGGCAACCCCTCTGAGTTAATGTGAATCGAAACATACATCGCCTCTCAACTTAATCGAGTGCTTACTATGTGTGAGTCAGTGCACAAAATAGGGGCGAGAAAATGAGGGAGACAAATACATATGGGGCCTGCTTTGAATGAATTTACGATTAGTTTCAGGATACATGTTGTTTTCTGCTTTTAATTAGGTGTGTCCCTAAGACAAGAAACGAATGGCAATGTGTGTCCTGTAAGTATTTTAAGCCCCATTAATGAAAAACAAAGCCTAACAAAACAAAACAACAACAACAAAACTTTAATGTGAACAACTCAGGACTTTTCAATTCAATTTTTTTTTATTGTTGTTCTTCATTTTCTGAGAGATTGGCTCCATTTTATTTTGTATTATTTTTGTGGTGCTGGGATAGGATCCATTTTATTGGTCCCATAAATATTCAGTAGACTTTAGAGGCATTAATACAAAATGGTTTGACTTAATTTGAATTGAATTCTCATTTTTTCCTTTAGGTGTAGATTGCCTGTTGGAAAATATACTGATTGACTATTTCTTGGGGGTAGGAAGGTGAATGACACCTGTTGTCTCTGTGGGCACCTGCTTTCCATGCCCCAGGACCCACTATTCTGAGTGAGTGATTATCGAGGAGAAGAGGAAGATCTTGTTCAATCTTGGGGGTTGTATTTGTACACCTCATATTGCACAGGGAGGGGGCAAAACACATCTGGGCAATGATTGTGTGTGAAATTTGACTATTTTTTTCAGTATTCATTCCATTGTTCCTTTTGTTCCCTAAGTTGGGTGACTATACTGTTTTTCTAAAAATTTATTCCTGAGCTGAGAATAAATTTAAGTTATGATTTTTTCAGTGTTATGACATTGATGTGACTGTAGCCACTAGACATTTTATGTAGTGTCTGTGACACATTTTAGTATGTATGAGCCAACAATAGACATGTCTTTGTCTTGAGTAATGTCCATCTGAATTGAAAATGAACCAGCTTTTCTTTTTAACATCATCAACAGACTTCTTAATTAAGCTGCCAATACACACTGCCAATACTGCTCTGTACTGTTTGAGAAATGAATAGTGTAAGTGCTATTTCCATCTTATTAAATAAACAATGCTGCTCCATATATAATACATTTTCAGTGTTCTTTTGAATGGGATAATATATTGCTCCCTAAATAATTTGAGATTTCTTATACCATCTCTTTTAATTAAATTTGTAAAAATTATTATTTTGTTTTTTAGTAAGGAATGGTTCTAATTTGACCAATAACTTTGGTTATCTGATCCATCCTTGGCAGAACACATCACCCCACCACCAAACTCTTGGTCATGCTATTGGGTATTTATGTCACTTTGAGTTGGCCTGAAGTAGCTTCCAGGAATTCTTAATTATCAACTGGTGTCCTGCTAGACTGTGGATGTTTATTCCTGCTGCTGGGAGATTTGTCAACATTCTCGATGTCTGTGTAGCACAGTTCCTGGTGCCTAGTAGGTCTGCGTTCAGTAAGTATTTGATGGTCATGAAGTGTAAAGTAGCTTTTTTCACCTTTGGCTCTTAAGGTTCTACCAACGGGGTGTGTGTGGGGGGTCTTGCTAACAGAATAGCACCTTCACTCATTTGTAAGTTTACAGGCAATCTACTGAGAATAAGTCCAAATAACTGGAATTTTTACTACATTTTAGTTTCCCGGGCCCATTAAATAGTGTTTTGGGATCACTAGTTCTGCCCTTATTTAGCCCTGTTACCAGGGTCCACTCTGCAGCCACCGGCCCAGCAGCACTCTCTGCAATGGACATGGCCTTTGCGGGGCTGTCCCCCTTCTCCTCCTGCGGCTTGTCTACCGGCAGCGTAACAGGTGCTCTAGGCCTTGGGTGCTTGTCCTGTGCCCAACACTGAGCTGAGCGCCTCACATGTGTTCTCTCACTTAGTTTTCTCATCAGACTTCATGACTTCCATGCGGAGAAGGTGCCATCCACTGAGGAAGCAGGCATCTTGCTTATGTTGTGTGATCCAAATCCAGGTCTCTCAGGCTACAAAGGCTGATCTATTAATCCCTACCCTCGGTTGCATCCTAGGAGAAATTCCCATTGTGTGTGTGTGTGTGTGTGTGTGTGTGTGTGTGTGTGTGTGTGTGTGCGCGCGCGCGCATGTGTAGGGAGGCAGCTCCAATCTGGATAAAGTCCAGATTCAACGTGTTTGATATTCCTGCAGAACACTCTGTCTAACAGATAAAACCCAGCAAATCATAGTTGTTTTGAGAATGGGGGAAGGCAGAGCAATTGGGAAAAAGCAAATTTGGAAACAAACCAATTTGAGTCAAACCTTTAGCCTTTACTTCATAATGCTTTTTTTTTAACTTTCTTTTTTTTAACATGGCCTGACACCATGTGACAAATCAAAGTCTGAAGTAATTGACCCAGAATTGATCCCCAAATGTCTTTTGGGGGAGCATGCTTTAACTCTGGTTGTTGATTCTGAGGAATAATTGCCACCCTGCAAAGGTAATTACACATGCCATTGTTTATACACATAATAGGTTCCGAATGCATGTTCCGCACAGAAGGGGAGTGCGTCCTGCTTGCACATCAGGCATGTGTGCTGTGGTTTGTGTCACAGTGCCACAAATAGCATTTGAACTGCTGTCTGTGACTGCTGATTTCCATGTGCATGCATGTGTGTGTGGGTGTGCGTGTGGGGGTGTGTGTGTGTGTGTGTGTGTGTGTGTGGTTAGGAGTGAGGAAGGGGATGGGCCACGGGAGGCTGTTTGTTGTGCTGAAATGGCATTACTTTGCTTTTCCCTAATTTTTTCATTTACCAAAACATCTTCTGGACCTGAGTCATTTAGCTGGGTCTGGTAGAAAGACTGTTTTCTCCCTGCTTGGCATATGCTGATTAATGAGTTTTCATGTCTCTCTCCATCAAGGGCTGTTTACTTTGTGGAAATACATGGTGAGAATCCTCCTCTGTGTCGCCTGGCTTTGCACCCCCTTAAGACCCCAAATGGTCAGCCGCGTTGGGAGCCGGTGCCTCTCCTTCTACTGTACTTTCTGGCGAACAGAAATGCAATCGAAGCCGCAAATGACCAATTAATGCACTTCATGCCTTTTTCCTTTAACTGTAGGACAGTGGTTGTCCCAAGTCAATACGACAAAAAAGCTATTCTGTGGCAATCTAACGCTAGCAACCTACAGTATTTTCCTTTTTAAATCAAAGCTTTAAAGATCCCAGATGTCATGACTTTTTGTAGTGCTGCACAATGAAAGAAATATATCCGTATTCCAATATGGAACCGAGCATTGTTTGAGGCCCAAGCAATTCATCGCGGTCCATTCTGTGCCTCGGTGTCCAGCAAATCCAACGACCTGCTTGTTAGGCTTGACGACAGTGTTTTCCCTAACAAAGGCTTCTGCAGCGCCCAGCAGCAGTGGAATGTCAGAATGAGCGCATTTCACACACAGATGTGCAGCCATAATGGCCTGTAAGAAGATGCATGTGGCGGGGCGCAGGGTGGGGGTTGGGCTGGGAGGGGCGCTGCTGCAGGCTGGGGCCGCGGGCGGGAGGGGAGGCCAGCAGTTAGCAGTAGGGACATGGCCCCGCTGACCACATTTAATCAGCCCTCTGTAAACAATTCAACATTTTCATTGTTCTCTAAAAACTAATAAAGAGAAACAAGCACTTTTCATTCATCTTGAAGTAATTTTCTGTCAGGTTGGAGCCCCTTGTGGCCTCCAGCTTGGGCAACGCTAGCTGTGTGATACAACAACTATTGCAATTTATTTTACAAACTCTGGTCATTCACATGTCAGTTAGTGTTCACCAACCCGGCATCTGAAATTGTGCAGTTAACGAGTTTTACAACATTTCTATCAAGAGAAACTGTTTAGCATAACTGACTCTTAAGGAGTTATTATACCTCTAAAAATCCATTTTAAGGGGCATTATTTAAATAAAATAGAAAAACGGTTCACTGCCTTTTAAAGGGGCTACAAAAAAAGTCCATCAGCTCCAGCGCAGTAATCCTCAGCTTAAAGCACTCTTGAGGGTACTTCTGGGAATTGTCAGCTTAATGAAATGTTTTGTGAAATGTCCAGATAGATTCCTCTCCTCAACAATTTTACTGCGCCATATTTATTTTCCTTCCAGTTTTTAAAGAAGTGAATTACTTTTTGAGAGGATGACTCTAGGTCGTGTAGATTAACTGAGCACATGTGGCCAAGCTGGAGGCAGCAGCGGTGGTCCTGTCTGAGGGGCTGTCTGGCGGAATCTGTAGAAAGGGGCGAAGAGAAAGTGACCCTGCTTAGCACTTCCATCCCCAAAGGGTGAGATCATAGTGGCCCTCTGCAGAATTTAGTGCGTTCCCTGTGCTACAGTATCTCGCAAACATTTCAACACCTTTGGGACGCAACGGCACCTGTAAGTACTTTCTTTAAACTTTACAAAAAACATGCTATTTTTTTTATTAAAAAAACGCAAGAAGCCCCCTACATGTGAGCACTTGCACGTGGATAATGATGCGTGTCCTTTCAATCTGGACATTTCGATAGGTGATGCTGTGGAACTTTTACTTAAAGAAGAATAGATTCCTCATGTTAACTAAGATGGCCAATGACCCCAAACTAATTGATGGCTATAGCCTATAACTGTATAGCAAAGCAGCAAGTTCATTTAACAAGTTCTATTGCCTAACTGGAGTAGATGCTGCCACTTGTCATGTAAATAGCTTGGTGGTTCTTTCTAAGATGAGCAAGACCAGAAGAAAAATTCTGTTTTACTGTAACTAGAGATATTCTGTATCCTTAGAGGTGTATGTATAACACTGTATGCTTTCGTTTAGCCACAAATGGCCTCCTAATTTCTTAGAGTGCAAGCGATTTTAATTTTCTAAGGGAGATGGACAGTTGTTTTTGTGCCTGTTTGCTGTATCTGCCCGTAAGAAGCACAGTAATGTCCATGAACCAAATACAATTTGACATACTTCACGCCTTTATTACCTCCTACAGGATGGTATTATTTCATGCTGGGACATTAATGTTTCTAGCACGATACTGTCATTCCTGGAAACTTTTCCTCCTGAAGTTCAGATGTTGAAGAATGAGTTTTAAATTTCTTGAAGTGCCTTAGATTTGGGACGAATGTAACTTATTCTATGATCAGCTTTTTTTTTTTTTAACTCTTGTTTTTCATTAAAAAAAAATCTTAAAATTTAATGGCACTGACAACTCAGATAATGGGTAAAGGTCTTGTCTGAATACTCACTCCTATTCTATCTCTAGTTTTGCAAATAATATTCATTCTACTTATCATGCCACACTTTGCTATTTGTTCTCCTGACGTAAAATCAGGAGATGTTGATCCAAATAGTATTTCAATAATTGCAACTTGAACCTATTTGACGTAGTACTTAGTTCTCTCCCAATACCCTAGAATTAGATAAGATAGAATGCGCTGGTATGCTATTGCTGCCGTAACAAATTGCCACACATTTACTGGTTTAAAACAACACAAAGTCGTATCGTACAGCCCAGTAGTCAGAAGTCTCACTGGGTTAAGACACTGGTCAACAGAGTTGCATTCCTTCCGGGGGCTGTAGGGGAGAATTTGCTTTGCTGCCTTCCTAGTTTCTCCCTGTTCAAACATCTGCCTTCTCAAATGGCATCTACTTTAACCTCTTCTGTCACTACATCGGTTCCTCTGAGTCCAGCTGGAAGATGTTGAATTTTAAGGACTTACGTGATTGAATTGAGCTGACCAAGGTAATCAAGGATAATCTCCCCATTTTAAGGTTCGCCCCCTAAATCGTGCCTGCAAATCCCCTTTGCCACACAAGGTATCATATTCACAGGTTCTAGAGGTTTGGATGTAGCCCTCTTTGGAGAGCTGATGGCTCCTTACTACAGAGTCTCTGAGAGGTCTTTTCCGTACCCATGTTTGGGGGATTAAATAGCAGTTATCAGCCCAATAACCTCCAAACTTTCGAAAGTATTCACAAACATAGTTTAAAATTTTAGAATATTTGGGTTGGGGATTTAGCTCAGTGGTAGAATGCTTGCCTCGCAAGCACAGGCCCTGAGTTTGATCCCAAGCACCAAAGGAGTAAGTTTTAGAGTATTCACTCCTATATATGTACAATCCTTTCTAAATTATACTGTTAATTTCTTTGTTGTTGTTCGTGGGACTGAGGATTGAACCCTGGACTTTCACAATGAGCTGTGTCTCTGGCCTATTTGCACTTTTTATTTTGAGATAGAATCTTACTAAATTGCTAAATTGCCCGGCTGTGCTCAGTCTTGCAGGCTTCCTGACGCAGACTCCCAGACTGCTGGAATTACAAGCATGTACCACTACTCCTGACTAATCTTGATATTTTTATTGCTAATAAAGCTTCATTTCTTTTTAGTATACACAAATGACTACAGACTGATCTAATGGTTTCTTTTTAGCACCAGGACACATCATCTTGTGCTTCCCTTAGTCTATCTGCACTTCATTTTGGAGAGGCAGGAGAAAGGATGAAGTTGGGATTGACCCATGTAAATATGTCTTTTCATTCTTCTTTGAGGGGAGGAAGGGACCACAGAAACTTTCTGGTAATCCGTGATATTTCTTGAAAGGGGAGGAAGAAAACTACTTATTATTATTATAATTTTTTTGCATACATCCTCACCACTATCTGTAGTTATAGAGCACAACATACCCAAAACTTTCCGGAAAGTTGAGAGTGGCAAATTACAGAAGAATAAGACCGATGTTATTTTATGAAAGACTAGAAAGAGATTATCAGAAAGCTCCCAAACATGAATTAGTCATTTGTCTGAACGAAGTCATCTCCATCAGAATGACTACTCAAGTCTTAGCACTTGAAAATCCAAGAGACAGCCTGATGATCATTGGAAACCCCAGAGGTGCAAAGGGATACTGCTAAATTTACTCTAAATCACAATTTTCACCTCTAAAAAACATCTATATCATATCAGTCACACTTCATCTCCATGCCATATAGGCTTATTACAGTGCAGAAAAACCAGCAACCATAACCCAAGCTGACTCTAAAGTCTCCTTGAGTTAAATTTTGGGATGTTTTAGGAGGAGTCACTCTCAAAAAATGGGTTCTTGCTAAGACATGCTGACACACCTCTGAAATCAAAAGAGCTTCCACTGGGTGAATAAATGTAGGTTGCCACAAGAATGTATATCAATTACAAAATAAGTCAATGAGTGTTTGCCAACTGCTGTGAGTAGCCTGCAGGCAGTCTGGGCAGTATATTTTTATTCCATTTGCCTCAGGCCACTTTCATTCTTTTTCTGAAAGGTGGACAGCCAAGCTTCTCAAATCCTTCACCGATAGTTTCCTTCGGTGAGCTCCAAATGGAACAGATGACACGTCAATGACTACTGTACAAAGATGTTCAACATCACTGCTAAATTTCCACACTGAAACCCCATCCGGGGATTAGCAACAATAGGGAATCTGTTTTATTTGCATTTAATTTGTACCTTCACACTATTATCTCTCATGTTTTAGTTTCAGGAAATGTGGTCTCAGGCTATTATAACCACATTTCATGCTGCTGTTGCACTGTTATTTGATCTCTATGGTTGGAAATGACTTACTGAAAAAATAAAGCTAGCATACTTTATTTTAATTATACCAGTGCAGTGTCTAAATAAAAAATGTACTTTATATTTAATGTGGAGCACAGATTAACAGTTTTATGGGACATAAAATCTATCTATATCATTTTCTATTTACACATCAGTTATATATCTTTCTCTCAGCAAAACAAATGCCTACGGTCTGAATACGAGGAGGGAGAGTATCGAAGTTACAATCACGCGGGCAGTAAATAACATCTTAATTGGTCTGGAATGCTGGAGTTTGATTTTTTTTCCGCTTGGCTTTTATTTATTGATCTCTATAGCTTATTTATCTTTCTAGTGATTTGTACAAGTCTATCTCCTTTCCTCAATAAGCCAATCTATGCTGGTTTTATATTGCAAATCCCACCTGGGGAAACGGTCTGTTGAGAGAACTGCAGTTGCTCCTGGAAAAACCATTATTTAAAAGCGCTTGCAGAGGTAAGTGTAACTTCTCAGTTTTTACACTCTGTCTTCCGGAAAAAAGAAGGAAAGAAGAAGTACAGCTATTATGAAGTTGCCATCCAATGTATGTTGCAGGCATTCTTCACCCTCCTCTTGTCTGGCAGCAATAAGAAAACAAAGAAGGATTTAGTGTACGCTGGGAAATGTCTTTTAAATGTTCTTGTATGTGATTTAGCTTCGAGTGAGGAAAGCAGACAGGACTGAGTTGTGAGTGTCTAATGCATCATATGTAAATCTCGGGTTTTCCTCTACTGTCTGCGTTTCTATAGCTCTGATCCTAATATCTTTTTAAAATAGCACTTTAGGATAAACTACACTTTAAATGACACATTATGCGCCATAGTGCAATGGAGAACCAGCAAACGTAACCATTCTCGGGAAAGAAGTTTGGCAGAAATTCCAACGCTTTTTCTAGTACTTAGGTATTCATGGCTGAAGTCAACCCTGAAAAGTTAGTGACCAACACCACTAGTCCCCCCCCCCCCCCGGAATCAATGAGCTCCGCTTTCTTTGTCAAAGTGTCGCTTCCAGGGTCTGTCATAATGCTCTTTGGTCGTGTTGATCTCACAGAATGTTAGAGGAGGGCTGTGAAACACTTCTTCTGTTGATACTGAGGGAAAAACAAGATCACAGATGGCTTTGCTATACTCACGTTTTACGAGTGATGCTTTGCAAAGTGATTCTATAAACATATTCCAGAGAAGAGACTCGGATATCCCATCATCACCCTAATGTACCCTTAACTGCCTTGAAATGAGCTAATGAAACTTTTGGGCAGGCCTTTTAGAGAGTATATTTGCATTTGACATAATTAGTGGCAGGCAGATCTCGCTACATCCAGGGGGAATCTCGAGGTAACTGCTTTGTCGACTATTAGTGCCTAATTTCTGAATGTCAAACCCTGCACATCTTAATTTCTAGAGAATAAGCTCAATTGAACTTGCTCCCCAGTTATGCAAAAACTGCTCAGATAAAACCAAGTGGACACCAATGTAATGAATGTGGTTATTAAATTGTTTCAATTGAAAGATCCCTATTCTTACACCATCATAATGGGAACAATTTATCCCCACTGATCGGCCTCTCTCTCTCTCTCTCTCTCTCTCTCTTTTTCTGAGCTCTCTTTGATCTTAAAGCATTTTGCGGTGGTGTGTCCTATTGAAAAGCGAAACTGGGGCAATTTTAATGCTTTTGTACCTTACCAGTGCTCTATTTTTTCACTGTTTAAAAATAGCTGTTAATTATAAGTGCAGTTTAAATGTCTCAAGTGACCCAGAAATGCAGGTTGGAATGAGACAGATTGTGTGTCTCATATGAAACAGATGTACTTTCACAGAGCATCTGAATTCAGCCTTCACTCAGTATCCCCTTCTTGGGTTATTTCAATCAAGTATTGAGCTGGCCTAGTGCAATGCTCTAAAATCCAACACATTTGAACAGGCAACAAGTAATATGGATTATATATATATATATATATACCCACAAAGAAAAGCCTCTTTTGTGTGTTAGCCACTACTATGTGGGCAAGTGTTATGCTGTAGGAGATAGGTAATGGGAGAAGGGCCACTTTCCATATGGTTTTCTAGAACTTCATTTTGCTGTTTCTGGGTTCGGAACGCTCTAAGCTAGCAGAACACCGAGGCAGTGATAAACAGGTGCTCCTTATCTTGATTCAGTGGTGCCCACGGGCAGATTAACCTCCTGCTAGTTTTCAAATATCTTTGATTCTGCACTAGTTTCAGAAACTTGTGTTTTTACCTCCTTGATTACACTAGACTCTGGAGATGGTGATGTTGCTGGCGACATTTCAGGTATGGAGACTTTAACATGCTGCATGCTAACTCAATAAAGTCATGTTATCAATTTCCTGCTATAGTCTGAACAAATCTGGTTTTCAGCCAACTATACGTTTGTAGACAGTAGATTTGAAGGTACTTCTATTTCATTTAGGTTAAAGAAGTGGTTTCAAAATTTAGTTTGGAATTGAGTCCATTCCAGTAATTTGAATATCCTATCCAAGTCCCTTCAGATCTTTGGTACATACTCCAAAAATTCCCATATCCCAATAGGTGGACAGTGCGGGAATTCAAGATACGTCATCACTTTTGCTCTACTTGGATTCAGTACTTGTCCAGCAGAGTGGAGACATGTCTTGGAAAGCGGAAGGCAGTTTGTGTCGACTCCCGTCTGCTTCTAACCAGAAATGCTGATCAGGAGTTCCGCATTGCCACAAGACAGACCCTGAACAGAGAATGGCGAAGGCTTGGGGACTGACATTTCAAGTTCTTTCTAGAAAACTTGCAGATATTTTAGTCAAGTTCTAAGTACAGGCGCCGATAAGAACATTTTTCCTAGCTAGTTTTCTATTGTTATCCGCAATTTTAAGCTAGTTGGTGATTTGGTTAAATTTTCTAGCTTGTCCAGTAAGATTTATTCCACTTAGTGTTTACAGTCTTGTCCATGACAATCTGTAGTAGTTGGACAGTGGTGTCATTAAAAAAATTATTTTAATGGTACATTTTAAATATACATAATGATAACATTCATCATAGGGAATTTGTACCTGGACATAATATATCTTGCTGTTTCTTTTTACCCATTCCCCTCCCCTCCTTTCAACCCCTCCTCCTCCCTTATTTACAAAAGCTTTGTTTCCATTTTTTCCTTCTGTTCTTTTTTTCTTGTCCCTCTCTTCTATTCTTTTTTCTCTTGTTCCCTTTTCCTTTCCCCCTCCCATGTTCCCCTTCCCACGTGAGCATTTCCTTCCCTTTCTCAATATAATACATTTTAGTCCTTATTTACACTTTCAGTTTCTCACACCAGAGAAACGATGCAGTATTTAAACATGTGTGTCTGATTTATTTCCCTTGAGAGTACAGTCTCAAGATGCATCCATCTACCTAGAATGTCTCAAGCTTATCATTCTTTATGACAGAGTAGTAAATTCCGGGAAGATAGGAGAGCAGTGAACAGCAGAGAAAAAGCCTCTCTGAGATTTGTTGTGTAGATGCTAGAATTCAGCAATTTAAAGAAGAGAAGAAGGGAAGTTGGTTTCCAAGACCTAGCAAGGATCTGAAGTGACAGTTGAAGCCCACGGTGAGAGCAAAAACAGAGTAGGAGAAGGAGACAGCAGACAGACGGTGCTTTCTCCCAGAGCTTAGCTTGCGGTGTGGGTGATGGGGCTTGAGCTTACAGACTCAGGGTGACTACTGGCAACCCCAGAGGCCTCCACAGAAAGACACACAAGTGAAGCAGAGTAGTGGATGCAGCGGGCTGCAGTGGCTGGTGGGTTATTTGGGTTCAGATGTCCCCCAGCAGAGGGCGATCTGCTGGTTGCCATCTTGGAGAGTAGCCCAGCTGCCAGTGGCTCTCTGGGCTGGGACAAGGTGGAGCTGAGTTCAAGTTTAAGTCTGTGGGAGGGCAACAGACCAATTTCAAGCCAGCAGGGAACTATGGTGTCATTTTAAACCAATGGCTTGTCTTTTTCTCCTGTTTATTTTAGTTTTTTATTAGTACATGTTTGAGTATATAATGATTACTTATTGTGGGGAGTTTGTACATGTACGTAACACATCTTTATTTGCTTTTTATCCCCTTTCCCTCCCAAATTATGAAGAGCAAAATAAAAGAGAGATAAGAGGAAGTAAGGAGGTCTTTTCAAATGGGAAGGGGAACAAGAGACGGAGGAAGGGAAGGTGAGGAAAAGTGAACGGCTAATCTTTAGAAATAGGGAGGAATCTATATCACACTGAAATGGTGATGTAAACAAATTCTAACAATTCTTTAAATCCATACCTTATAGACATAGCCTCTGCCCTAAGATACATTTCTATTGTTATTAGAAGAAGAGTAACACACTTACAGATATATAATATGTATACGATTGCTAAGTGGAGTAATTGGGAAAGTAGCACCAGTTAGTGTATAAAATGAAAGGGGATAGAAATTTCTTAGAGCCTTGCTGCCCAACCAGCCTCTTGATAGAATGAGAAAAACCCACGGTCACACTGTGAGTACAGATAGCTACTGATGTTAGATGGATATCGGGACCCCAAAATCCAGGCCTGGATATGATGCTGGACAGATATTGGGTGGAGGAATGGGCTGCACTCTGGGGATCAGGTGGTTTTGAGCAGGTTAGAATGCTAGAGTGGAAATGCCCTTGTTTTGAAAGCTGGGTATTAGAATGATCTGTGGAAGCAAAAAAAGGTTGAGAGAGAAAGCCCAGACCTGGAAGCCAGGTAGACATTTGAGCAAGAGGGAGCCTCAAATTCCAGATGTCTAAATGAGGAAGTAGTCCAAAACTAGGCAATTGCCAGTAACCAGGTGCCTGGAGGCTGGCGAGGAATGACCAAATGTGCAAAAGCTCAGGTATGAGGCCTCGGAGACAAGAAAGGACCATGATGGATGAGGCAGCTTTCCTGCTTCAGGTGCCAGACAAAGGGAGGTACCTCAATCAGATGGACCCAGGAGGAGGGAACAGGTGAAGGAATTGGATGTGGGCTTTGCCAAGGGGAGAGCTAACTTCTGGCAGGCAGATGTTGACTACTAGTACATCTCAGGAGTCTTCAGGAACTACTTATAGCTTCATTCTCTCAGCTCTGTCTCCCAGACTGTCCACGCCCTGAAAGCTCCTGAGAGATCTCCCAGACATGACCTGTCGCAAGACTTTTCTTAGTCACGCCATCTGAGGTGCAGGCAGGGATGCTCGACATCAGGATACAAGGAGGCTCTTGATGACTAGAGGTGATCTGAGCTTTCTCCTCATTTGTATTTTCTTCAGTAATCCTGTGTTATTTTTGTAAGAGTTTAAATACATACTTCTTTATATAATTTGTATATAAACTTTTTAAGTGACAGAGTGGAGAAAGAAGACTTCTGAAGCAGACTGACCTGTATTTAAATCTTGAATTTTCCTTTATTTCACAGCTCTATGATTTGGCCAAATGAATTATACTTCAGAACTACAGTTGTCTTCTCTGTAAGAACAAGTAATAAGACCAAAAAGGTTATAAAAAGGTTCTCCTCTTCCATAAAAAGGAGAGAATTAACCATCTACTTTCTAAGAAAAAGAGAAGGAAGGAGCTTTTATGTCTTCTCCCTTTCTCACTATTCTGTCCGCTTGCTTGTCTCTGTCCCCTTCCTCTTTCTCTTTCCCATGCAGAATGCCAGCATATGGGATTGTAAGAGCAGGTCTCCTTCCCGTGGGAGAAGCCTTCCCTGTGAGGAGACACATTACAAAGCCCATTTGACAGCAAATCCAAATCACATTTTCTCATCCTGCTTTTCAGGGTAAAGACTGACATTTTAGTCTATATTGGATGACCCTTAGGTTGGTCTTCTTAATTGGGTCCCCACTCAAGGTGCTGGTAAACAATACCAGAAACACCATCTGCCTGCTCTCCTAATGCCCCCAGTGCTGTGAAGTTTGGAAATTCGGTGTCAAGTTCCCTGCCTGGTAAACAGTGGTAGTTCAATAATGGAAGTAAATAATAATGGTCATTGTAATGGCAACTTATTATCGTTATGAGCAACTGTCTTGGGAGTACCATCATTCCCCTGGGCTGTCAAGTCTTTTTCTTTCTTCAGTTTTCATCTGTCTGTTGTTATGGACCAGCCTGCTCTTCCCTCCTTCCTGCTTATTTATCCCTACAGCTCTTTCCTCCTCATGGTATCAAATGCTATTTTTTAATTAGTTGGATGCAGAATAGCTTTTTGTGTTTTTCCTTGGGCTCCATGACTGATTTAGTGTTGTTCAGTTGTTTAGAAGAGCAGAAGAGCAAGAAACTCTACCCTTGAGCTCGTCAAGAGGAAGAGAGGTTCGTAAGGATTGTCAGCCTCCCTCTGCTCCCTCCTGCCCGGCCCCGCCCTAGCTTGCATAGTTCATTCCAGATTTGGGTAGGAGGAAATGAAGCCTCGGGTTAACCTGGCATTAATTTCCCTTGGGCTGCCCCAAAGCCCACCTCCGAACAAGGGATTCTCCCTTATCCCATATCCAGTCCTTCACTGTGGTCAATGGCCCTGAAGTGCTTTGTGTGCTTTCTCTTTGTCCCCCCTGCTCCTCTCAGTTCTGGTCTCTGCTGCTCACGCTCCTTCTCTCTTGGGTGCTTGTTTTGACTCAGGAAGCCCTCCCTGCCTACATGGCGCCCCTTGCCCACCTCCTACTCCCTGCCTGACCTGCGCCTCCCACCTATCATCATCTTTTGTCTTCCCTTCAGCACTTGTCAGCCAATAATGATCCTGGTCACCTAAATCAGGTGACTTCCTCTGCCATCGCTCCTCCTGTGTGTTCTTTCCTCAGGGAACTCCTTATGTGGGCTTCTTCAAGCAGCACCCCTCCTCAGCTTTGCTCCTACCAGTCCCTCAGCTTGGAATACTCTTCCTCCAAAAAGTCCACAAAGCATGCAGCACCTTTGCCTTCCGCAAACATTCACAAGAAATCTCGCATCTGTTACTGGTTTATGCTGAGATGTGACGAGATCAGTGGATTCCTGTTTGGAGAGTTCTTCCCTCGTCAACATAGAACAATATGAATAGGTCCTCACCAGAATATTACAGAATTCACTACTCAGAAAGCTATGAGCTCGGTCAAGTAAATTAATACATCAAACACAGGACGACAGGTTGAAGATAAGTTTAGGTTGGTTCACACATATTCTCTATTGAGCAATTCTATTGGGTAGGCACGTGGAACTTTCGTACTCATCAGATTCCGAATTCTAACAAAGCATGTTGATATTCATTTCTCCACTTCCCCCATTTGTTTTTATTGTTGTGTTTTTGTAACCTGTTCATTTCACTTGGCATAATGTCCTCAAGGTTCATCTATGTTCAGCATTTGTCTGAACTGCCTCCTATTTTAATTGAATGTTACTGTATTTTCTCATCCTCCGTATGATTTTACCTCCTAGCATGGAATAGAAGACATATGTTTTAAAATTTTGTCATACAATGGTTATTTTCATATAGCAAAATACCTAGGTGATCGGAATTATTATCTTTTGTCTGGACGCTTTGTTAACATCAGCTTTAAGGCAGTTTAACTGAGTTGATGAAAAGTATTTCAATGGCATCACTTGAATTTTTCTCACTGCTTACAGTGAGTATAGTCTGCCTTTGTAATGCCTTGTGAGTCTCCGGTGCTTTTAGGAGCAGTGGGAGGAATCAGTTCCGGACCTCCAGGGGTGTTCCTCGCTTTGCTCTAGAGCAAGCCTGACTGCCTTGTGGATTGAGTGAGAAAGGATGGATTCAGGCCCAGAGAATTAGGCCGATCCCCAACCAGTAAGAGACCAAAGCCTGTGAGTACAGGAGCTAAAACGGAAAGGAATCAGACTTCCCGAAGCTGGTAGCGTCTTAATAATACTAGATAACTATCCTAAGTGAACTTCAGTTGGTATATTGGAAAATTCAAAGATTTGATACAGTTGTGGCAGATACAGTATGGTTAACTTATACAAAGTGACAAGAAAACCAGCATTTGGAAACAAATTGGTAATTATCAAAGTAATTTTTGTATTTCCTTTCACTCTTTCTTCAGAAATTAGCTTTTGGGTATTGCCTAGGTAACACTATTTCAGTTTCATTCAAAATGATCACTATTATGATAGTAAAGATCAAATTTCATTAAAAGTAGACACACAGTTCTTTTCACTTGAAAAGCTCAAAAATCTTTTTCTTAAAGGAATACTCAATATCATGTGTACTAAAAATTATAATAACAGAATCTTTTCCATAGCCTTGACAGCTATTCAGTAATTACACTAAGTATCAGTTATGTACCAAGTGCTTTTGAAGGGATTTTAAATGTATTATTTTCATCCTTGCAACACCTAGAGAGGAAAATTACTAAACTCTCGTTACAGATGTGGAAATTGGGGTTTAGAGAGGGTGAAGAATGTGCTCAACTTTACCCCAACAGTCAGCAAGTGAGTCTATCTGACTGTCAAAGTCCTTGGATCTTCCATGGTACCATGTTTCCTTCTAATTCCCTGCAAACAAAGGGTGGTTCCTCATAGACATTCATATGGCATTAATATGTTGGGTGTGTTCCAGGGGAGGAGACAGTCTAAATTCAGATGATGACAGAAACTGACAACCTATGAAACGTTCTAACAACTTGTAAAATATGAATGATGTTAGAAAAACTTACTAGGAATTAGAAGGACTAGCAGATAGGTTGCAAAAGTTGCAGATGGAGTTTCAAATGCTTTATTTTTTAAACTGTAGGAATTACGTATTTCTCTCAGTCCCCTAATCCAGCTTCTTTTTAAAGCCATGGGTATTCCATGAGAGTGAACCAGATGTTTAATCTTTTATGTAAAACCAGCTGTGTTTCAGAATAAGTACGAAGGTGACGATTCTTCAAGTGTAAATTTGCAGGGCCGTGCTGTCCCCTGTCCCCTGTCCCGTGCTCCTGACAAGCACCTCCAGTATCACATTGGAGGAGGGGCTGTGTGGTTTGAAAGCAAAGCATCATTTTGTTCCGCTGCTTTGGTTTCAATGACTATAACAGTATTTAGTTTGCTGTAAATGCTACAGAATGTTAAAAGAAGGCACAAGATTATGATGCGTCGTAAAGAAGGACACGAGTTTCGAAACTGGAAAATCACTTTGCTAAGGAGAACTCGCGTTCCTTGTAATAGGCTGTTGGCCTACAGAGGAGTCAAGTTTAGACCTCGTGCTTGTAACAAGCGTTACTGAGCAAATCAAGTATCTCACTTTTAAAGTTACCCTCTTGATAAGAGAAAATGTAACTTTAAACCATACAAATGAGGCGTTTCCCCCATAACGGAGGGATGCGTTTTGAAGTAGCTAAGTACGTGAAATGTATATTCTAAGGTAAAAATGTTATTCCAACCCACTTTAATCACTGGTCTACTTTGACCTTCCTGTGAACACTTCTGGGTCATTTTCATGGCTTTTGGTCAGTTCGGTATTTTCTGTTTATAATAGCCTACTGGTTCTAGTCTAGTAAACCCCAGGCATTCAGTGTCTTCAAATGATTCATGGTTTCTTCCACAGAAGGCAGTTTTTATACTAGTCAGCTATCAAGTTTCTGTGTGAGCGTTCAGATCTTTTCTGCAATCGTGTGTTAAGTCTTGTTGCGAACTCGCCTTCCTCTCACTCTTGTGAAATTGAGCTGCCTTTTAGAAAGTGGAGACACCTAATAAATGTCTCCATTGCTGCGCTGTCATTCCTAACTCCAACCTGTTTCCTTCACAATGGGATATGACCTGGCTTTCTAAAGGGACCAGGCTTTTCATTTCTCCCATTCAAAAGTAAAATAAAATATGTGAGGTCCATGTGATTAAGGAAGGAGCAAAGGACAAAAGCTGGCCTTTGCTGTGACCCTCTAATGTTCTTGTGCACACTGGCTGGGCCTTCCCTGTGTTATCTTATTTGACTGAGGCGGCTACCAGAAACATTAGATCCGCTGCATCGATGTTATGACAGTGGTACACATCAGCTCTGCTTCAGGCTATACTGATGATATTTTCTGATGAAAATGTGTGTAATTGGGAAAGAGAGGATGTGTTTGCCGTTCTGCTCAGTCTGCATGTTGACGGATCATAGCTGGTTGGTGCAATGGAAAGCGAGGGTCAGAAAGCCTCTGGAGCCATGTTGTTGCCAGGTTTTCATAAGGTGGGACCATGTGGATGGCCGATGGAAGCCCTGAGGCAGCCTAGCTCACTTCTCAGGTTGGTGGGCTCTCTGCCCGGTGACTGATGACACTTTGAGGACACACGGAGCAACTTTGACGTTCCAGCCACCTGGTTACCTGGACATTCTTTTAATATTCTTTAATGACTTTCCCAGTACTCACCACAGTCTCCCTTTACATTTATTATGCCATAACAAGCCAAGCTACCTTAGCTTTGGGATCCCAGCCTGGCTAGTCCCGGTGCACAGGTAGCAGGAGGCAAGACAGCACTGCAGGATAGCTCAGTGTGCTGACTCCTGGCTCTGTCTCTGCCTGCCTTTCTGACCTTGGGTAAGGCTTTAACCTCACTGAGACTCAATCTTTTCCAGCTGTGAAATAAGTATAACAATAGTAACTAAAATGTATGTCGAGCCCAAAACATTGTGCCCAGAATACTGTTGCTGATCATCTGTCATTTTTACTATAGCAATGACCATAGCGACAACAACTATTATTACTTTCATTAAAACAAGGATCCCAATAAGAATACACCAATTCTGTGACTTCAAGGAAGTAAGCTCTATTAACATAATGTCCCCTTATCATCTGATGCTAATTTATGTATTAATAATCTTAATTGCCATGGAACTTTTCCTCATTTTTAACCTAAATCCTGAATGCTATATGTAGGTTCTCATTCCTGTTGAACTACTCATGGAGATTGTTCTCTTAGAGTCTTCATTTTTTGTAAAATGTTCTCCATCCTTCCCAGATGGCCCACATTTCATTAGATTTTTGGGAGGACATGGAATACAAATTTAATACTTAAGATAGTCTCATTTTATTCTGCATTTCCACTTCAAATAAATCCTTTAGAATAAACGTGTTTGTTGTTGCCCCTCAGTTTTTCATAGTTATTTCATAATGGAATAAGCCATATAGATTTAAGCATATCATGAAACCATTTCTTGGCAAAGAAAATTTGCCTGGAAGCAAAATTAATATTTTTAATGGGATATTTTGGAAAAGTTTGGTTGAACAATTTGTTTTGGGCACAGTTAGAAGACAAAGCTTTTTTTTTTTTTTTTTTAATAGGATCTGGTTTTATTTTCTTATTCTTTCCCTGATGTGGCTGCACAATTCATGCTCATGCTAAGTGTTATTAAAATAAGTGTAACTATTTAAAGTTGGTAAGCACATAAATTCTTTTCTTTCAGTGGATGCATATAGGGTGTGAAAAAGTTTCACTGTTGGGAAGTTCCTATCAGTTGAGACAGATCTCATAAGATTTCTTCTTATTTCAGTCACAAATCAGAAGGGTTTTGTGCAGTAATGCAGAGAAGACATGTGCATGCATTGCAAAGTCTCTCTTTCACATTCTAGAAATTACAACCAGGAACCTCGGGTAGCTCTGAAATCTCGTTAAAATTATCAAATGCTCAGGACGAGAGCTTTTCAACCTTTCCTGTGTGGGGTCATCCCCAAGGGGGTCTTGTTAGGTTGTGGAGTCCGCCTTAGGAGGTCCGAGGTGGGACTGGAGATTCTGCATTTCCAGCTGTTCACAGCTAATGCCGGTGCTGCTGGTCCTGGGCCATAGTCTGTGTAACAGGACAGTGTATTTACTTTTTACTTTGTGGTGTCCACCCATCTCAGAAACTTCACAGGGTTTTCTTATCCAAAAAGTAAAGAGTCACTGAAATCAGTTAAAAGTGATAAAATAAATGATACCACAGGCGAATGAACATCTCAGAATAAATGAAAATTCTTGGTCCCTGGACAGCAAGTGGGTTCAAATCGGCTCTTCTACTTTGTGCTTCTTTTCTCTTATGGCTTGTTCTTTACCTTATTACCACTATAATTTTGTCCTTAGCATTCTTTTTTTTTTTTTTTACAGAGTGCGTGAAGATGATAAGTCTGCAAAACCCTAGTGATCCAGCAGTTTCAGAGCTCAGAGAAAGAGGAAGATGTGTCCCACATAGGGGAAAAGATAGATTGTCCTTGAAACCTGGTGGAATTACTGTAATGTTTACAAGTAAAAATTATATTCTGTTATTTTTATATGTACCAGAGTGCCAAGACAGAGCTGACTATATGAGAAGCATTTAATACAGAATTTGCTGGACTTGAAATTGGCATAGAAACACTCATTTATACTAGGGCACAATTCTGAAGGAGGCCTGAGGTCTGTACTTTAAGAGGACAGTGTTGGCTGGCCAGGAATGAAGTAGGTTGGCATGGTTCCTCACTTCTTCAAGCGAGGTTCATGGTTCCAAAGCCCCCAGAAGAGTTTGAGGTGTGTTGTTTAAAAAATAAGTTAAAAAGTGTCCCATGCTGTCCTTGATGTTGAAGACAGAAACCAAGCTGAGAGCTATTAAATTTCAGAATTAGTTACCAAAGTCAGGAACTTTGGAAAACATAAGAAAACCATTGCATAACCCTCTTAAAAACTACTTTTGCTTGGTTCAATATTATTTAAAATGGAGAAAAAAGGTATCATCCCTTTAAATGTTTTTTAAAAAGTTTCTGGAAAAATTAATTAGTAATCCATACTACTAAGGCAATAATAGTAACTCCTGTAGCTTCAAAGTGGCCTGAGATGAATGATTAAAAATAGACAGTGCAGAAAAAAAAAAAAAGACAGTGCAGGAATCTGCTGGCTGTGGAAAAGAGACGGGGGATCATGGCACCCTAATCTCCTGGCAGGGGTCGGGTAGGAGACACTCCCACCATTCTTGGGCCAATGAGAAGGAGCTGCTTGTAGTCTATTTATGTGAAAGAAATAAAGAAGTGTGTTGTCATAGTCACTGTCCTATCACTGGACAAAAGCCCAACACCACTTTTAAAGGAGAGGCTTATTTTTACTCACGGTTTTTAGAGGGTTCAGTCCATGGTTGGCTGGTTCAAAGGCAGGAAGGGCATGGTGGAAGGGTCTAGAGGAGGGAAGCTGCTCAAGTCATGGTGGTCAGGAAGCGGGGAGTGAGGAGAGTTGCTGGGTTGGGAGATAAACCCTTCTGGATCACACCTCCAGTGACCTGCTTCTTCTGAGCCATCCTCACCTCCTAACCGTGAGTCAGTGACAGCCCCCATAATCCAATCACCCTCCACAAGCTGACCTCTGAATACATGAGCCATTTGGGGGACCTTCCAGAGCTAAACCATAACATGTGTCTTTATAAAAAAAGGCAATGCTTGGGATGTGACCCTCCAGGTACCCTTTCCTTCCCACAAGTCAGTGTGAGTTAAAACTGCTGCGGTGGCTTCTCTGTTCCACACCATTGGCCATAGTTGACCACTTTGCCACAAACAATGAATTTCTAGACAAGGAGTGTTGTCTTTTCATGCTCTTCTTTTATGTTTATTTGTTAAAATGTGGAGGGAATCTGAAGTCCTTTTCTTCAGGGAGTACAATCTTAGTTTAAGAACTGTTTGATAATATTTAAAAACCGGAAAGTGACAAACTCTACCTTCAAGCCTGAATTTTATTTTTCCTCTTGTTATTAGTAACTGTTAACTTTACAAAATATTTGGTTACTATGTGTACACTATATTTTGATCATACCCATCCCCCTTGTTACCTTTCTTTACATGTCCTTCTTCCTTCCTTTTAGTCCCTTCTCCTTATCTAATAATAGTCCTATGATAGGTAGGGGACAGAAGACCTTTTGAGTGGGGTGCCTGAATGTGAGACTCCTGGGGAGATGCTGGGCACTCCTTTATGGTGTGGAGATCCACAGAAAATTTCTCAGGACCACAGAAAGCTGCTAGATCTGCCCAAAGAACCAGGGCACCCAAAGGGTTAGGCAATTAAGATGACAAAGGGAAGACATGATTTCCACGATGAACAAAGTCCATACAGACAGACAACAGCTCATCACGTCACAGTGTATTGGGAGAAGCTGGTGGCTGCTGATCAGAAAGCCTGCTGCCTCTACCACTCTACATACACCCTGGCGTTACATAGCTTCTTGGACTTAGACATGAGAGCTTTGCAGGTATACTCTAAAGGGAATCCTGAATTGACTGATATCAAATTTGGCATTTTGTAAAATAAAGATCAAAAGTAGAAATTAAGTTCTATAGAAAATGATACAGCTATATCTCCTATACAACTGAGTTTTGTCTGTGATTTGTGTCCTCTAAATCCCAGAAAGCCCTTCTATCTCTTTGCTTAGAAGTCTTATAAAGTCCAATAAAGCAGAAAGAAAATGTCTAATTACTAAACTTAGGCCAAATCAAGTCAATGGGATAACCAGGTCTTTAAACACATGCAGTTCTTCCTTTGCATGGTTCTGAAGCTCAGGAATTTCATTTACAGTGGTTAGTTAAATAATACCTTCCCTCGAGGACGGGGTTTGAATTTTAGCATATTAGCCACAGTTAGCTGTCTGATGGACTCTTCTCCCAGTATCTCAATCTTTCATCATTCTGTAGACTCACGTGCACCCATGATCTGTGACCAGTCGTATCAATTTACTCAGCTTGTCAGTGACGGGTTGCGGCTTGTGTATTCCGTAGTTCATGAGCAGACATGGTTGTGTTGTCTCTTGTCTCTCAGTGATAAACCTGCAAGACATTTTACAAAAATTGAAGGAGGAAAGTGGCTAACAAAAATGAAGGTAGAGCAAACAAGGGAACAAACAAAATAATGACTCTGACTTGGGAAGTGAAATTTGAAAGTGGTTGTGACAAAAAATGAGAAAGTGACAATTGCAAAATTCAACCAAACCAGTCCAATCCCGTCCCATCCCATCCCATCCAAACCAATCTAATCCACCCAACCATTCAATCAGAAAACAGCAACAAGAAAACACCTAAAAAGGCCTACAAGCAAACCCCAGGAACCACCGCCCCCTGAAGAACCTACAAGCAAAAACAACCCTTCCACATGAAAGGAGCTATGAGAGATATTACACAACACTTAATGAAGAACAAAATGTTGGAAGCTGACTCAAACTTAGAACAGAGTACCACAATTCACTATGACACAGAAAAGGTTTTTCCTCTATTTCCTGTTACATAGTGAGGAAAAGGCAAGTACTGCTTAAACTACTCTTGATAACATCTTTACATAACTGCTTCAGTTTTTAATGTTTTAAGTTATCAAATACAAATAAATCTTAAGTTTTCTCTTGTCTTCATTTCTCTCTATCTTTGTATTTTACAGTCAGAGATGGTTTACTATTTTGATAAAAAGTTTTAAGGATCAGAAAATAATCATAATTTTCCCCACTGATTATTAAGGTGGCTTGTGCAATTTCAGTGTGCCTGGTCATTTTTCAGTCTCACGCTACTATGCCATGAAAGGACTATATGTTTGGAATTGTTCTTGTACCTGCATGTTCAAAATCCACCTCACAATGTCTCTGTCTCAAAGCACTTCGCACCTAGAAATCCTCCTGCTGCTCTAAGGTCAAGAGTTGCCTGGGAATTGGTTTCCCATTCTGCCGAGAGAGAAAGAAAAAAGTGCTATGAACCTTATCCTGAGGCCGTGGGAGGCCTAGGCGCAGGGTTAGTAAGTGCCTTCTCTCCAGCAAGCCTTCACTGTCCTAATGTCTCTCTCTGTGTTGTTTAATAGTCCTGTGTGGTTGTCTTGGCTCGTTTGTGGGATAGTTAGCACATCATCTCACAAGTGGACCAATGGTCATTGTGTGTGTTGCTCACAAACCCAGACATTGCACTCCGGTCATTACTACTCATTCTCCCTGTCATGTTTTACGTGAGAATATGCCTCGAGGGACATGAAACAATAAGACACTTATATTAACAGAGAGAATAACAGATGCGCTCTTCTTTTATTGTCTCTGGGGTTCTTTTAGATCATTGGAAATGACTACATGAAGTTTAAAAATATTTCACCAAAAATGCTTAATGCAAGGAAAAGTTGTGTTTTCCACATATGATGTTTATCAAGGCAACCTTGAAGTCTCTTAGACAAAAGAAAGGTTAAAGCTTTTATATAAAGGATTTTATAGGCACAAAAGACTTTTTTTTTTTTTTTGGTGTAGAAACCTCTTTAAATGTGTCTGGAAAGGAAGAAAAAGAAATTGGGGAAATGGACATTTGTTAGGTAGTTTAGCAACCCTAGTCTTTTGCAACATCAGTAACTTTTATTTTACCATTTCCTTCATCAATAACATATAACAGGCATGTGTGTGTGTGTGTATGTGTTCGTAGCACATTTGAATGTATACCAGGTAGAGAATTCTCTATTTTCTGTGTAAAATTTTTTCTCTTCATTCTACCCAACTATACACATAGTATTACAATTTATGGGACCTTCTCATTCAGGACATTCCAGGTACATTCCCAGTGATTTCCTAATTATCCTACATAATCCCCTATTAAATTGATATCAATTTTTCATTTTAAATCAGATAAATTGGAATGATTTTCATTTCTATTCCAGCATAATGAAAAACAGAGTTGTAAGATGTTAAATATGATATCTTTGAGGAATCCCAATTAATTTATTTATTTGTCTTTAGCTTTTATAAAATTATACTACCCTTGTACAGACTGATACAGGTCAAGGGGCTGGCACCAAAGAAATCCATTTATGCTTTATAAGAGATGAGACTGTGACTCCAGACACTCTAACTTTTGTGGCAAGAAATTACTGAATCTTAAGCTCTTAGAAGATGTAGGCTCCTTGCAGACACGCCGCAGTTTTCTAAAATGAGGAATCAGTGTAAGATGTAGCGTTAGATCATAAGCAGATGAGTTATCAGTTGGTGGGACTTCTATTTCCAGACATCCAGAGCCATTGGTATTAGAGGTAGCCTCTTGTTTTAAATAACCATAACGCTAGACAAGGTATGTGAGGGTGTAGTTTTTCAGGTCATGGGAATGAGCAACACAGGCTGTACTCTTTGGAAGGAAGAGCGTGAGGTGAACTTCATGTTTCCCCAGTTCTCTAACTTGTGGCATTTCCAGATTGTGCTTTAGGGACCTGAGGCCCAAATGGAGAAGTGCTAATTTTGCTGAGAAGAGTTCAGGTCTGTGAAATTGGCTGGAATATGCACGGTAAGGTTTTGGAAAGAAAATCATGGTGATTGAAGCTCTGAAGCCTATGTGAATGTTTCTTTTAGGTCTTTGGCCAAGGTTTGGACTATGCATGTATAAATTAAGATTCTACAAAGCCTGGCAAAGGGAGGCTGCAGGTCCAGAAAGGTGAAGCAAGGACCACATCTTGGAGTAAACGATGCCCTCTCAATCAGAAAGCACACTGAAATGGAACCATGCTAACAAAGCCTGAGACAAAGTCTGTTTGGATTGTGTTGATTTGCCAGTAAATTTTCTGCCTGCTACAACTGAAGTGTCCTTTAAAGAAAGACTACATATCAAACTCTTCACAATGTGTTTTGATCTAATATAAAAATATTATGTTCTAAAATAAGAATTACAATATTTATAATAAATAAATGTGTAAAAGAGCATTTACTTATAAATTACCAGAAAAAAAGTCAATCAAAACAAACTTTGAAATGGCCAGGATTTTGGGATTAGCAGATAAGGGTTTCATGATACCTATTGTAAAGGTGTTCAAGAATTTAATATGAATGATAGCCAAAATCAATTAACAGATGGGGAATCGCAGCATGAAATACAAAATATGAAAAAGATCTGAAGGTGTGAGGCCCTGAGTTCAACCCCCCAGTATTGCAAAAACAAAAACAAAGGAAAAAACAAACAACCAAAAGGAATTTGGAAATTCTGGTGCTGCAAAATACAATCTGGAATCAAAACAAAACAAAACAAAACCTTCTCTGAGTGGCCCAATATCATATTGAACAATGTAGAAGAAAGAGTTAAAGAACTTCAAGAAAACTCAATAGGAATTACTAAAACTGAAGAAGACAGAGGAAGAAAGACACAGAGAGAACGAAACCTCAGTGATCTGTGGAAAACGCCAGGTTGCCTAAGGCACATGGAAGTAAATAGACATCTTGAAAGAAGGAAGGAGAATGGACTAGGGAAAAAAACTGTTTGGTCAAATATCGTTTCCAAGTTTCTTAATCTAGGGTGGCAAAATCCATCTATAGGTCTAAATCAAACAAAATAAATACAAAGAAAATAATATCTAGGTACACAATAAACAACTTTCTGGAAACTAAGAAGTTTTTTGTTTTTCCCAGTATTGGGGATTGAACCCATGGGCCCTCTACCACCGAGCTACATTCCCAGCCCTCTGAATTATTAATATGAGAAAAAGTTCTCATGGACTTGCCCTGGTTGTATTTGAACCTCTGCTCCTCTGCCTTAGTTCCTGAGTGGCTGGGATCATGGGAGTGCCCCACTGCACCTGGCAAAGGATACAGTGGGTGGGGGGGGATTTAAAAAGAAAGGAAGAACAAAAAAAGAAAAGAAAAGAGAAAGGAAAGGCAGATGGAAGATAAGAGAAAGAGGAAGGAAGGAAGAAAGAAAATAAAACGGGATGGCATGGCAGGAAAGAATGATAAGAAAGCTGATTGATTTAGAGTGAGTGGTGGTCAAAGGACAATGAAATGGTATCTTTAAAATTAAGAAAGAAAATATGAACCATTATCCTTCACTTCAATAACTACTGAAAGCGTTCTTTAAAAATGGGAGTGCAATGAGGCATTTTTATGTAAATGAGAAACTTCTTTATCAACAGACCCATACTAGAAGAAGTAAAAAAAGTTGAAAAATTCTTCAGTGTGACAATCGACGTCATACAAAAAACCCTCTGGATAACATCACACTTAGTGGTACAGAACTGAGCAAGTTTATCCTCAGAGAAAATGCAAGGATGTCCACTCCTTCTTGTTTATTTATCTCTCTCTTTTTTTTTTTTTTTTTTTGTGGTACTGGGAATTGAGCCCTGGGCCTTTGCACTGAGCTATATCTCCAATCCCTTTTATTTCAACAGGGTTTCAGCAAATCACTAAGTTGCCCAGGCTGGGCTCAGACTCACAGTCCTCTGGCTGGGACTGTAGGCATGAGCCACTACACCACACAAGGATGTTCACTCTTACTGATGTGATGCCCATTTTCAGAAGTTCTGTTAAATATTGTATTTGAGTCCTGGCTAGTGGAATAAGGCTAATAAAATCAACCGACCAACTGATCAGTCAGTCAAAGGAGAAGATCGAAAGGGAAGCAGCCAATTTATCTTTATTTATAGATTTTATAATCATGGCTATAAAAATCTTTATACAGTTGTATAAAAACTACAAGAACCAATATTAAGTGATTGAGTAAAGTGATGGGATACAAGGCCAACATATAACATTATTTGTATTTATATATTAAAGCCAAAATTACTTGAAAATAAAATTTAAAAAATAACATTTAGCATAAAAATGCATAAAACAAACAGGAATAAATTCTGCAAAATATGTTCGAGACTGTCACAATAAAAACTTTAAAATAATGCTGATAGTAGTTAAAAATAAAGTCCAACATTCCTAAATAAAAGAACATTAAACCATGTTCATTGATAGGAGACGATATTGTTGAGATATCGCTTCTGCCCAAACTGATTGAAGATAGAATAAACACAATTCAAATCAAAATTACAATACCTCCTCCTTTTTGAGGAAATGGGTAATTGTGTATTTTGCATAGAAGTAGAAGGGACTTGGAAAAATCAAAACAAAAATAAATTGGAGAAAGAGCAAAGCTTAAGGAATTAAACTACTTGACTTCAAGACTTACTATAAAACAATCATAATCATGACACTATATTACTGGCATAAGGACAGAAAAATAAATCAATGGTACAGAACAGAGTCTGGAAATACATCCAAAATATAGTTCATTTTCAGTGAAAATATCACTTTAACTCAATGGGGGAATGGAAAATATTTTCAACAAATGGTGTTGGAATAAATGCATGAATGTACTGAGAAAAGCCAATCAAGACTTCTTCACAGTGTACACAAATTAATTTGAAATGGAGGATAAATTTAAAGATAAAAATATAAAGCTTCTGCAGGGGCAGAAATTTCTTAGAATGCAAAAAGCATGAACTACAACAATTTAAAACATTATTAAATGTCATCAAAATTAAAAACTTCTGGCAATCAAATATATCATTAAGAAAAGGAAAGAAACAGGCTGGAATAAAATATTTGTAGAAAAATATATCTACCAAACAATTTTATCAGGACGATGTAAAATATTCCTACATATCAAGAACAAAAACACAAACAGCTATAAAAATGGGCAAAAAACTAAATCAAGCTCTTTAAAAAGAAGATAAGCAAATGTGCAATAAGCATGTATAAAAGGGTCCAAAAGCATTTGTCATCAGGGAGATGCAAATTCAGACCACAATGAGATAGCCTTTCCTAAGAACCAGCATGTTATAAAAGACTCAAACCACCAAATATTTCTCAAAATATGTGAAGTCGGACTTTCCATTCATTACTGGTGGGAATATAAAATGACAGTTTGGGAAACTGTACTTTTTTTTTTTTTTTTTTTTTTTTTGGTGCTGGGGATTGAACTCAGGGCCTTGTGCTTATGAGGCAAGCACTCTAATCCCTGCGCTAAATCCCCAGTCTACTGTGCTTTTTTATGAAGTTAAAGATAAATAACCCCTGTAACTGCATAGTTGCACTCCTCTGTGGAAAAATTTAAGCAAATGTCTACAAAAGACTTGTATGGGAATGTTCATAACAGCTTTATTTTAGGCGTGAATTGCGAATAGCCCCATGTCCATCAACTGGAGAAAGAATAAGTAAACTGCTGTGTATTAAAACAACGAAGTATCAATTAACAATAAAAATGAAAGCACTAATGATAAACCGAACAAAACGAGTGAATCTCAGAATCATTATGCTGAGGAAAGGAAACCAGACTTAAGAGGGTAGTGTGATTCAAGTGATACAAAGAAGCAAAGATAAAACAAATCTGGGGTGAAAATCTGAAATCAGAATGGTTGCTGTCTAGGCAAGCAGTTGAGGGAGGATTGAATTGGAGTGAGATGAGGAAATTTTATGGAGAGGTGGATATTTTTCTATAAATTTATTTTGTTGGTTACATGAGTGTTTATGCTACTTATTAAACTACCCATTTAAAGTCTGTGGATTTTGTTGTATCTAAATTTTGCCTACTTTAGAACAATTAAAAATTTCATTGATTAAAATATTTCACATTTCTGTAAATAACAGTTATTGATATAACAGCTTTTGAAGATGATTAATTTCTCAATTAATAACATCTGCCTTTGCTTATTAAGAATTTTTCCTGTCAAATTTAATCTGTGTGGTTTTCTTTTGAGGTGAGTGGGGTTCTTCACTGGAGAATATTTTCACCCAAAACAGTACTCTGATAGCAAATTGTGAATTGAAAATTGAGATAAAACAAAATAATTTAAACTCTAGAACCAAAATGTGGGCATTTATTTTGAAGTATTTGCACAACATATGAAACTATTTTAATGGAACAAACTCTTCCACCCACTAGCACTGTGTAGGTGAAGTGAAGTCATGGTCATTGTCATCCAAAAAAGTTTCCGAGTTCTGAGTTTTCCCTAAGCCACCTCTAACTGTCTGGGTCTATTGGACTAACCTGTCTTATTCAGTGGCATCTTCATTCAAATGTCTTCTTCTCAGAGAGGCCATCGCTGATCTCTCTAGTTAAAATAACACCTGCCTGTCTTCTGTCATCTGACAGTACTCGTTCTCCTTCCCTCCTTAGTGACTTTTTCCAGATTCTGTACTGTTTACCTACATATTCTGTATACTGTCTGTCTTCTCGCACCAGAGTGTAAGCTTTCCTGTACAGGCACTAATGCCTGACACACTGCTTGCCTGGTACATGATAGGTGCAAAAATGTTTACTGACATGATAGAAATAACAGGGGAGAATTGTGAAATGCATAACAAAGAAATGAGTATGAGTAATGGTAATGATGTATTATTAACAGCTAGTAGTTATTGAGAATTAGTGCTGTAGTTTGGATCCTGTTATGGTTTGTGTCTAGATGTCCCCCCAAAGCCTCATGTGGTGAGAGATAGCTGGATCTAGAGTGTGGGCTGCCCTGGGGGCAGGTAGCCTAGATAATAGAGGAAGAAGCTTAACTAGCTGCTTGTTTGCATTGCTGATTTGCATACATTCCTTGCATTTTCCTCACTTTACTTTG
>PVJO010021348.1:18693-30314 GCA_004026905.1 Hystrix cristata | reverse complement strand
AGAGGGATTTTAAAAATAAAAAAAAACTCGGCACATGTCTGAAGTCTCCGTATTCAGGAGGTTGAGGCAGGAGGATCATGAGTTTGAGGCCAGCCTGGGCTATGTAGTGAGATCCCATCTCAAAAAGAGCTAAAAGAAAAAAAAAAAAAAAAAAAGTCAGGCATGACAGCATATGCCTATAATCCCACCTACTCTAGAGGTTGAGCTGGGAAGATCACAAATTCAAGGCCAGCCTGAACAACTTAGTGAGACCCTGCCTCAAAACCAAAACTAAAAAGTGAGCCAGGAATATAGCTCAGTACAAGGCCCTGGGTTCAACCCCCCCCCCAAAAAAAGAAAAAAATAACACCCTACATTAAGGCCCACTGTGAGAGCAAGGTTTGTTCTTCCTTTGGTCAGGCCAGATCTTCTGGTTAGCCTGGACCCTCCTGCTAACCAGTTTGATCCCCACAGTCAATTCCCAAATCCTGCCTGTCTGATAGGACCAGAAACTGAAGAGGGACATGCTAGACACAGAGATCCCCCAGTCAGCAGCTTCAGACTACATGGGGAGGAACTGGAGCGTGCAACTGACTCCCAGCTCCACGTACGGCACCATCAAGGATGTGGGGCAGGCACTGCCGGGTGGGCTGGCTATGGTAAAGGCATCCCTACCACAGAGGTGTACCCAGCATTTGATCCAGACAGAAATGACTGAGCAGAGGCTCTTGGCCTCTTGTTCACAGCCCACAGGCACAGGCAGATGCAAACAGGAGAAGTCACGAGAGCCCAGCCAGTGGCTCTGGAGATTTCAAGAGAAAAGTTGGAAGCCCTTTTCTAAAGGGCCCAGGCGACAGGGGCAAAGAAGGATGCCCAGTTCAAGGTTCCTAAAATGTCCCACCGGTAGCTGTGTATGGGCGTGTGCATCTCATCTATTAGTAAACATCTGTACCATCTCGGGGGGGAAAAAAACCCAAAAAACATTTACCTGGTGTATTTCCCATACACACACCCATCCAGCATATTAGGGACTAGTGGCCCCTCAAGATCCTAAGCCATTAGCTGAACACAAGTCCCAAGGCTCTGCCCCAGCCTGCCACAGTCCCACTTCCCCTGCCACGTTCAGCCCAGGGGTTCATGGGGTGGGCACTGTCCCCACCACCTCCCAGGTCTCCACCTCACCCAGGTCCACCCACTCGATTCCATTTAAGAAACAGCATCTGTCTTTACTTTTATCATCAGCCTTAAATATCAGAAAAGAGACAAATTACACACTTCTCAGAAACTGGAATTTTATAAAAAGGTATTTTTCTTTTATATCCATAAAATGATATAATTTTTGCAAGTATAGAAATGTGTCATAAATTATACAGAATGTTCCTTAATTACAGCTCAACACAACTTGGTACTTTCCTCCCTCCCTAAAAAAAGAGAGAGAATCAAAAAAATAATATATATATAACTGTATATATATATATATATTTATATTTATATTTATATAATATAGACAAACCAAATATGAAAAAAAATCATTTCCTCTTTGGTATAAAAATCAGACTCTCACCTTGAGAGACACACAGACAGACATGATACTCAGTTTGTAAACTGTGGCCAAAAGGGGTTTCCCTGCCAAGACTTCCCCATCCCCAACCTGCCCACCCCAGCCCCAACCCCTGTGCCACTCCAGCTCCTCTGGGGCCACCTCTGGGGTTCCTCCTCCCCCACCAACCAGTGAAGGTCCCTGCTTGAGTCCCAGTTCCCTCATCCCAACTACCAAAGAAGAGGAAAGGGTTCTTCCCCAGGCTGATTAGGTAGCAGCCACCTTGGGAAATGCCAGACCTGGGTGACAGAGAGGAGGACAGGCTGTGACTGGGCTCCCTGGGAGTGCTGCTCTGACCATGCCAGGACCTGAGTAGTCTCCTGGCCTTGGCCCAGTTTTGCCCTCTTCCTCCTTAACCCTAGATATGGGCCCTGCCAGCTCCTCCCGGGTGCTGGGCCCCAAGGGTGGGATGTCGCCCGTTGCCCATAGGGAGAAGTGACAGAGCAGCAACCACCCCTTTCAGTCCCCCTCGGAGGCTGAGCTTCCCTGTCCCACTCATTCACCTCAGGGTGCTGGGGTGGCGGTGCAAGAAAGTGCCACGTCTGGGAGAGGGGAGTCTGCTAAAGAACCTGGGACTAGGTTTGAAATTGAAAAAATTACCTTTCCCCTTAGGACTAAATCTCATACTTTCACTGAGAATGACAGGGCCACTCTTCCAGGCTCCAGCCCAGTACCAGCAGGACTTACGGAATCCAGGAACCGACATGTGCGTTGTGGGAGGGAAACACTCCACTCTCAAGGTGAGGAGGGCAAGGACCAAAGCCTCCTGCACCCCCTCCCCACAACCTCGAGCTGACAGTGCCTCCCCCGCTGGGAGACCCTCTGTCCCATGAGGGAACCACACCACCAGCTAGGGCTCCCAGTGGGTGCCGCTCTCCTCTTCCCAGGAGAGTTAAGACACCAAGCTAACAGAAAAGTCACATAAAATTCTCCTCCACCTGCCAAATAAAAAAAGACAAAACCAAACTGGATACAAACACAAATCAAGGAGACAGACACAATGTGAGGGGCCCAGCAGCCCCAGCAGGTCTCTGGCTTCCCAGCATGATACATTCTTGTGTAATTCAGGAACAGGGGCTTGAGGGCCCCCCTGGGGAATGGGAGTAAAAAAATAAGGAGATCAGAGTCTCCCTGTGGGCTCCCTGGCAAGACAGGGGCAGACATGATCTCTCAGTTTTCCTCGTTTTCAGTTCCACAGCTGGTCCCCCTGGGGCTGTGTACCCACGCCTGAGCCCTGCTCTCCTGGGACCACCCCTCCAACCACCCCAGCGCCAGGGCCAGCAGGACAGTCTCCCCACAGACACGGCAGGCGAGGAGTGAGGACAGCAGTTCCCAGAGGCTGTCCCTCGGGGCCCGACGGCCTGCGTGCTCCAGCCATCGGCACAGGGCGTCCCAGTCTGGGTCTTCACCCCTTGAGGGGCTTCTCGGCCCCACCGCCAGGGCTGCTGGCGCTGTCACTCTTCTTCCTGCGCAGGCTCTCGATCCAGCTGGAGCTGGAGCGCGTGGTGAAGCTGGAGAGTGCCAGAGAGCTGAGCCGCATGTTCTTGCCAGACATGATGAGCTCCCCGAAGCCCTCCTGGTGGGAGAAGGCATAGCCCGAGCGCCGGGAACCCGTGCGGCCCACTCGGCGCATGCAGCGGTGCTGCGCTTTCTGCTTCTTCCTCACCAGCTGGGTGTAGCGGACCTGGGGTGGGGCAGGGAAGTGGACACAGTAAGCGCAACAGAGCCACCACCTTGGAGAAGACCCAGAGACGACAACCACCGACACCCAGAGCAGTTGCAACATGACAGCGCGAGGCCAACAGCCTTTCCCGCCACACTGCCTTGGTCCCCAGAGTGGATGGCCCGGCCCCTCACCGTGTCAGAGAGGTCTGGCTTCAGGCTGAGCCTGAGGAACCGGAAGGCAACCACAGGCATAATGCAGACAACCGTGGTGAGCACAATGGTGAGCCACACCGTGGGCTGGGCCAGCGTGTTCTGGGCATTCCCTGGAGGTAAATGGGAGTCAGTGGCCAGGGCAGCAGCCCCGACTTCCTGAACTCTATCTCTGGCGGTTCTAGTTCCCCAAGTCAGCTCTGGCTTCCCTCTTCTCCCTGCCCACCCCTGAAACACTTACATCTCAATCTGACTCTCAGCCAAAACTCTCCCCAAAAGCCCAGAGCTGGTTCCCTAACACCCTTAGCTGACATCTCTGTTGAATGTCCAGCAGGTATCAAGCTTCGCATGGGCCAAAGTGAGCCGTCTCCTCACCCCACATCTGCCCCACGCCTTCCCTAACTCGGAAAGCTCTACCACTCCCTGCTGCTCCAAAACTCTCCACCCCTTTCTCCCTACCTCACACCCCCATCTAACACATTGGCTCCATTTTCACACAACCAGGGAATCCCACTGCACTGTATTCCAAGCCACTATAACAACAACCACCTAACAGGTCTCCCATTCCCACCTTTGCCCCCATACTTCATTTATACTGCTGTGATGGAACCCAGGGCCGCACACATGCTAGGCAAACCCTCTACCACTAAGCTGTACACCCAGCCTCAGAGGTTTTCCACAGGAAGTACGGTTCCAGACAGTCTATCCATTCACCTGCAAATCACCTATCTCACATATAAACCCAGGAGGAAACACTGCCTGCTTTGTTAGTGCTGTCTCTGAACAACACACAATAGGTGCTGACAGGATGCCCATCAACAAATGCCTGCAGAGGCCACCTTCACCTCCTGCTCCCCAGCCAGCCCCTCCCTGCCTCCCACCACGGCCACTCTGGTAACGATTCTGAATGCCCTCGCACACTCAGCACCCCAGCTTCCTCACTGACCAGCCCGGCAACCTTCACTTTTCTAAAGCAGTCTTTCGATGCCCCTTGCCTCCCTTCCCCTAATAAATGGCAAGACCAGAGTAAACCTGGCAGCCCGGCATTCTGAGACCCTGAAGGCTGCCTTCCTAGCCCCTCTCTGCTGCAGGGCACTCTCATCTCACTCACCTGAAGCACTGTCCACTCCCCAGAACCAACATCCTCTTCACACTCCTGGCTCCTCTAGACTAGCTCTGGCCACCCCACTGGCAGTGTCTCCACGGACCACAAAGCCACCCCTGACCTTCAACAGCCTCCCCACCTTTATGCATAAGGCGACTCTGTAGGAGCAGGTGTGGCCCGGCCAGCCATACCTCAATATGGCATGGCACTGTGCAGAGCTCCTGGCACATAAGAAGCGTTGATAAGTGCTGGTGACATGTGTGCTGGGTGACCACTATGCTAGTCCTAGAACATCTGCAACGCCTCACTCGTTCCTAAGGAAGCCACAGGCACTCACCCACAAACCGGAACTGGTTCGGAAACATGTCAAAGAGCCCATTGCTGTGCATGGCAAAGAGGATGGCAAAGTAAACTGCGAGGCTGCCCCAGATGAAGAAGTGGTTGATGGCCGTCCAGTAACCTGTATCCAGCCCAATCTGCAGAGAGTAGGAGCCGTCACAGGAGGAGCTCCCAACCACCCCTCCAGAAGCAGGACCACAGCGCTCCCTCTAGCAGTCAGTTCTGGGACTGCATCATACCTGCACACTGACCACGATGACCAGTGACGTGGCAACAGTGACTGCAAAGGACTGATAGTCAGCCAGCTGGGTGCCATCGTCCCGGGTGGCCTCCGCGAACACCCCATAGGGGATGAAGAACATGAGCACGGACGTGTAGATGCCCTGGGCAATGCAAATGAAGAACTCCCGCTTGTTGAAGAGGAGATTCAGCTGGCCCGGCTCGTACAGCTTTGGGTACTCCAGGCTCCGCTGCTCTGGGACGTCCTGTGCAAGGAGGCCACATGGCAAAGGAGGCTCAGGACGGTCGAGGGCAGACCATCGCTGACAGCAGCTCCCAGTCATCTTGGTCCAGCAACCCAGGGGAGTTTCAGGTCAAGGGTGGCCAAGGGGGAGACCTCCCCCAGCTCCAGCTGAGGAACTGCCCCTGCAGTACCCCCAGGTAGGCAGCAGGCACAAGTGTCATACACCCCTCTAACTGTGGGAAGCGTGGACGCAACAGTGCTCTTCCCATCCTGCCCGAGCACCAAATTCCCCCATACCTGATCAAAGACCCCCATAGCCAGGACTGGAAGGGAGGTGTACACGATGTTATAGAGGGTGATAAAATACTGGTCGTACACAGTCTGGAAGAGAGCGGGGGTGACAAAGTGAGTGCTCAGCCTTCTTGGCTACAGATCAGGCACAGGAAGACAGTGAATGTGACACGCGGGGGGCCCTAAGGAATTTCCTCAAGCTTTTTCCCCACTCTTTCAACAAACATTTCTTTAAATGCATGCACCAAACAACAGGATTGGGTGCTAAAGAGAACAGACACAAACTCTGCCCTTAGGGAGTTCAGAGAACACATCGCAAAAGATGGGAACACTCACTACCTGGGCCGAGAAGCCGCAGAAGAAGCCAAACCAGAAGTGGACCATGGTGAAAGCGAAGTTCTTGTAGAAGAAATAACAAAGGAACTTGCACATGCGCAGGTAGGACCAGCGCCCATGTACCAGCAGGAGGCGCTGCAGGAACTTGAACTGTGAGAAGGAGTAATCGGAGGCCAGGACAGCCTGGATCCCTTCCTGCCCACTGATGCCCACGCCGATGTGAGCCGCTGAGGGACAAGAGATGACAGGAAAGTGAAGACAACCACACACCGCAGAGTCCACGAAGTGACGGCTCCCCCTCCCACCACCCTTTCTTGGTCCAGAGACCTCCATGGGCACCACCTGTACCTGTCCACCCACCCACATATCTGCACAGGCCACACTCACTTTTGATCATGCTGACATCATTGGCCCCATCCCCAATGGCAAGTGTCACAGCCTTCTTGTACTTCTTCACCAGTTCCACCACCTGCGCCTTCTGCAAGGGGGTCACTCGGCAGCAGATGACAGCTTTGCAGGCACACGCCGTTTCTAAAAACTCTAGCTCCATGTCTGCCTCCAGCGCGTGGGCCTGGAACACAGGGAGACTAAGAGAGGCACCCCACCCTCCATAGGAAAAGAGGATGAAAACAAGGCACACCGTGAAGCTGCACTGAGACAAGTGCTCTCCGGAAGGGTGCTGCCCAGGCTAAGCATGGTAATGCTTACCAGGCTGTGACCATTGATAACAAGGGCATATTCCCCGGCAACAGCCTCCAGGACAGAAGCCAGCCTAGAAGACAGTTTCTCCTGGTAGGAGAAGCCATTGCCTACAGCACGGGATGAGTCCATCATCTTTTCCCGGGCTTTCCTGTGAAGGTGAAATGAAACAGTGCTTCTTCCAGGCCAGCACCAGGAGTCAGGATCCAAGCTGCCCGACCTCAGGGCGCATCATGGGGCACCTGCCTCCCTTGGGCCTCATTTACCTGAGCTCCTCTCGCACCTCCAGGACAGTATGGCCAGTGACTATGAACACCTCTGTCATGTCATCCGTCAGCATCTTACAGGAGTAGCCAATGTTCACGGCCGTCTCTACCAAGAGAGAATGCAGGGGCTACAGCAGGCATCTGGCGAGGTCAGCACATTCTCCTACCTGGGGGCCACGGCTCCGGCAAGGGCCAGGAAGGGCCACTGTCCAGTGCAGCTCCCTCTGCCCCACCAGGCTCTCACCTTGCTTGTCTCCAGTCAGCACCCAAATCTTGATGTTGGCCAGAGTAAGAAGAGCAATGGTCTCTGGAACCCCCTGTTGAAGCTTGTCCTCAATGGCTGTTGCACCCAGCAGCTGAAAATCCCACAAAGGCATCTCCTGAGTCACAGGCACAGGCCATTCTTGCCCACCCAAGGCCTATCCTGAGCTCTCACCATCATGTCACTCTCAACCTCCTCGTAGATGCTGGCCAGCCTATCTTCTCGGCTGTCCTGGGCCAGGCTGGCCTGCAGTCGTCTCTCAGCCCATTCCTCATAGTACTCCTCATCCAGATCCTTGTAGGCCAGAACCAGAGTTCTCAGCCCTTCCCCTGCATACTCCTGGCAGCAAGAGTTGGGAAAGTCACACTCTGGTTTGTCTAGCAAGCTAATAATATATGGCATGAACATTTTTAGGTACTCTAAACACATACACACACAAAAAAGTAAGCTGCTTATGGGGCTGCATGCCAGTAATCCCAGCACTGTGGAAGGCTGAGGCAGGAGGATCACAAGATTGAGACCAGCCTGGGCGACTAAGTATCTTAACAAGACCCTGTCTCAAGACCCTGGCTGGACATAGCTCAGTGGAGCGGCCCTGCATTTAATCGCAAATGACACACACAAAGAAGGTGACTGTGAGAGAGGACAGATGTGTCAATTTGCTTAACTACAGCAGTCATCTTATTATGTATATAAATATTAAAACATCATGCTGGGTACCTTATTAAATATATTCCATGAAACAAGACAAAAAGCACACAAGAAAGCAAGTCACATCCCTCCCAGTGCCCTGACACTGAGAGTAGCTGCCCGAGCCGGCCTCTTCCCTCGCCTACGTTCAGGTGGTCCGTGGTGGTGCTGAGCAGCTCCTGGGTGGAGTGGTGGAGTCTGTCAAGCAAGATGGTGTCTGCCCCTTTGCAGTAGAGCCGGATCTTTCCCTCTGGGTTCCGCACTATGAATGGAGCAGGAAGAGGATGAGCTGGTGAATCCACCCCACCTAGATACACTAGGCATGCCTGACCCATCCCTGGCCCGCTGCTACCCCAGATCCCCCTGTGCCCCAGTCCTGGCCTCACCTATGACGGACATGCGTTTGCGGATGTTGTTGAAGTCCAGGATGGCCAGCAGCTGGTAGGTGATGGCTATGCCCATCTCATGGACAGTGATCGTCTTCGGGGTGCGAGAGCGGAACACGAAACCAAAGTTCCTAGCTGCAGTAACCAGAGCACCCTCATCTGGGGACTGGGCTTTGTAGTACAGCTCTCCTGGGCAGAGGGGAAGAATGTACATGGTCGAAGTGGCCACACACACGACCATGGCCCCACCCAGGAAATCTGGTCCACCTGCACAACCGAGCAGAGCCAAGAGCACACACCAGGCTGGCCCATAGCCACACCGGCTCCGGGCTCACCTTCGTTCTTTTCTTCCGACATGACGGTGTGACACAGAGAAAGGAGGCGGAAGAACTCATGTGTCGGGGGGTCCCCCATCTTGACAGCCTCCAAGAGGCTGGGGTCCCAAAACAAGAACTTCTTGTCAGCCAGAGGATTAAAGGAGAAGTCGACAGGCTCAGGCCTCTGCAACAGGTAAGACGGCTCTCAGGAAAGGCTGGACTGTCTCAGCCTCACACTGCACCGCAGGACAGCCAAGGTCCTAAGCACAACAGACCTCAAATTCCCATCCTGCCACCAGTTCTTTCTTAAAGCATGCATTTCTCCAGGCAGCTTCTAGTTCCTGTCCAGATAGCACATTACTCCCAATTACGTTTACTGTTATTGGTCAGGCACTTGATCAGCGCACAAAATGATTTGTTTGTTTTTTCAGACAGGGTCTCACTATGTAATTCAGGCTGACCTCAAATTTGCAGTGATCTTCCTGCCTCAGTCTCCTGTGTGCCATGCACCACTAAACCTGGCTCAGAGCACAGAACAATTAGAGACAATCTTACCTCACCCAATTCAGCTTTGTGCCCCAGGACATCAAACACGTCACCTGTACACAGCCAGGACAGAGGCAATGTCAGAGCCACAGTTCCCTGGAGTGTGGGGGAAAGCCTCCAGTACAGGACCCATGAGGGCCTTGGTACCGCATCCCTAATTACCAAGCAAGTGTCACCCACGCTCCAACTGCTGACTTGAGGACAGAAGGCAATAGGCATCCAGGATCCCAGAACCCAGGACCCTCACTAGAAGATCACGGTGCCTACTGCTCACCACCCCCTCCCCACCACCTCCTAGCAGCTCACCCCTTGGGGCAGCCCCAATTCTTCACCTCCACCCCAGGCACTCCCAGGCTCCTCTAGGCCCAGCACACTCCAGGCCCACACAGCAGCCAAAGCCTCACACACTGGCTATGAGTCCAGGTTAGTATAGAAAGCAGGGCTCACACCTGCATGGTCAGCCTCACATACCCGGCCAAGCCATCCCAGCAGCTCAGCCACAGGCCACTGCAACAGGGCCACACTGGGAAGACCACAGTCACATTCCAGAGACTCACACGGTCCCTGAGCAGCAACATGGGGAGAGTCTAGCACACCACCGGGAAGCCAAGGTCCAACCTGGCCAGGGTGCCCAGATGCCAGGGTCTGGGGCTTCACTTCAAACAGCCAAGGAGCTCCCCAGTGCTTGGAGCTAAGACCAGGGTGGGGGCATCAAGGGGGAACAAAGCAAGACTCTCAGTCTCTGCTGCCCAGCATGAGAACAGAACAGACCCTTTCGTGGCCCCTCAGACCCAAGTGGGAAAGAAGTAAAACCCAACATTGAGACAGCTGTGCAATCCCCACCCCGGGCCACACTGCCCTACCATAGCTGCGGCCATTGATGGAGCACTTGTTGAAGACCATGATGTTCTGAGTGAGGGTGCCTGTCTTGTCAGAGAAGATGTACTCCACTTGGCCCAGCTCTTCATTCAGGGTGGTGGTGCGGGCCTCCGCAGGCGTGCGCTTCTTCATACAGAACATCTTCTTGTCCCAGTTGATGAAGTAGCTGTGGCCCAGACGAATGACCTCCACACTGCATGGGGGACAGAAGGTGAGGCTGGGGCAGGAAGGGGAGGAGGCGCCCCACCCACACGGGCTGCGGCTACAGGCCCTCTGCCTGGGGAGAACACAGAGAAGACAGCTGGGCATGGGACCCTGGGTGGGAAGGGCAAGGAGCAGCTGTGTGCGGCTGGCAAAGGATCTCCCCGACCCGACCCTCCTGACCTCTCCAGACACAAGGTGCACAGGGCCTGGGCAGGCGGGACAGACGGCACAGGTGGAGGAGGAAAAGGAACTGTGGACAAGGCACTCGACCCATTCTTACCTCAGGACTAATAATACAGAAACCATGCAGAGAAAAACAAGAGAAAGTGTGAGAGGGAAGGGAGGGAGAAAAAGAGAGAGAAATAATGAGGGTGCTGTGTGTGCAGCAGCAACACAGATGCCACCCCAAAGGGCCACACTGGTGAGAGGACGCAAAGATGGCTCTACAGTTGCTCGCTCCTCAGCACCCCTGCACAGGGGGAGAGGGGCCTCAAGAATAAGGGGCTAACACCCCGTGACAATGGCAGAGCCCATCCATCAAAATCTTCCATTCTCCTTTTCACCAGTCATTACCTTAGGACAGGAACTGTGGGCATTTGCAGAAAGGGTGCTGCACCTGGATACCACACAGCCAAGCAATGGCAATGCCTGCTTCAGACCCTGCTTCAGACCTGACTGAGGTGCCTCTCAGGTCCCGTTACCAGGCAGAAAAAGAAGCTGGGACTGTCATCACTATCCCTTCCTCCTGCAGCCAACCAGCCCTCCCGCCACTCCATCCTTCCCCACATACAACGTGACCTGATGGGACTTAGAAAGTAAACTTCCTGAGGCAGCAACCAGTAGCTTTGAGTCAACTGAGATACAAAACAAGGACAGCAAAAGTCCAAAGATGGGAGAACAACATTAGGTTGTAAGCATGAAAATATTCAAATAGTCATGTAAAACCAGGCTTGTAATGATAATAGAAATGCTACCATCTAACATTTGTATGGCAAACCAATTTCTAAAACATTATTTTCTAACTTTGCATCTTTTATCAGGACATCCCTCCGAGGAAGGTGAAATGGGCATCACAGCTCCCATTTTATGTAAGAAAGCAGGAAGTCCCAGGAGGCACCAGGTAACAGTGGATCAGCCTGGGGTCATGTGGCTAATGATGGCAGGCAGGAAGAAGTCAGAAGCCTGGCTCTCCTCCCCGTGTTCTAGAAAAGCTGAACTGTGCCCTTTCAGAACAGAAGCACTTAGCTTCTATTTGTCAAGAGCAATAGGGTCTGGGGCCAGCAGAGACACCAGAGGACTATTTGGGGACCTCCACCAATGACAGATGAAAGCCAGAAGAGGGCTGAGCAGCTCCACAAAGCAGCTCCTTAAAACTCTTGTAGGC
>PVJO010021348.1:0-18593 GCA_004026905.1 Hystrix cristata | reverse complement strand
TGGTACTGCAGCCATCTCCGCACCAGAAGCAGAAGCTGACACACCCCAGGACCCCTGCTTTACACGGAACACTCTGGGTGAAATGTGAAATGACTTCTACCTTCACCCTATCTAGTTTCTTAATGTCCATCCCAGTTCATCTTCGCATTTTCCGTGGCACCTACTGCAATTCTTGGCGCATGCAAGGTAAGCAATAAATATGTGCTGAATAAATCAATATGACTGTTGTTCTAATACATCCCAAGTGCCAAGAAACTGTGGTAAAAATTTGCTCTGCACACAAAAATAAAGAGAAAACCAAAAATGTTCACAGTACATGAAGAAGGACTCCACGTTCCTTCTCAAGGATTTCGCCTTCACGGAAAAGTTTGCCAAGGGGCCCCCGGGGGCAGCCCCAGCCCCAGGTCAGAGAGAGCACATACCTGACATACAGTGAGATGGGCACGACGGTGTTGAGGATGATGATGTAGGACCAGAAGGAAAGGAAGCCGGAGAAAAAGGCACTCTCCACTGCCTCATCCCAGGGCAGGTAGACCTGGAAGCGCGTCCCAACCTCGTGTTCCCAGATGGCATTGCCAATGGCTAGGATCACCCCCATGCAGACCAGGAATCCAAAAATCTGGGGAGGAATGAGAAATTGGGGCGGCAGAGACTCAGGAGGCACTCAGAAGCAAGTGCATCCTCGAGGACATCACTATTCATACTGAGCCCCTAAAAGCTCAGCCATTTTTAAACCAGCAGAGAGAGCTCAGAACCAGTGATGAGGTCTTGTCCACCATGGCCTTCTCTTTGAACACTTTAGCATCCGTGTGGTGGGGAAGCTAAAACAGTGAAGCAGCTCCTAAGCTGGAACACTCAGGAGTCCTCAAAGGTTGCGAGTGATGGTGAGCTTTCCACATACCAAAAATGCTTGTGTATCCAGGCTGTTTCCACAGCTAAGAAAAATCCTATGTTACTGTAAAGTCTTTTTTTTGGGTTTTTTGACAGGGTCTAGCTAAACAGTTCAGGCTGGCCTCGAACTCACGGAGATCTTCCTGCCTCAGCCTCCCAAGTGCTGGGATTACAGGCATGTGCCACCACGCCCAGCTTGTAATGTCTTTATTTTATACACAGTGTCATTTTTCTATACCAAGAAAACAAACTATTTTCATGAACAGCAATTTTTCCCCCCAGTAGTGGGGACTGAACTGTGCGCCTTCACAAGACCTAAATCCCCAGCCCTTTTTAAATTTTGAAACAAGGTCTAAATTGACAGTCTTCACCCAGGCATGGCTCTAATTTGCCATCCTCCTGCCTTAGCTTTCCTATGGTGCTGGGATTACAGGCATGTGCCACCACACTCGACTCTGAAGAAGTTTAAGAACATTTTGATTCAAAGAAAATAATCAAGACCACTATAAGGTTTCTGACATACCATTTCAAAGCTGCCTTCACTGTTGAGGTTTTGAAACAACAAAAACCATCCTGGTGCTCAGAGACCACCAGGGGGCAGGCAAGACTTTGTGTAACAGATGTAACCATGCTCTCTCAGGCTGGGGTTTTTTTTTTTTTCTTTTACCAAAAAAAAAAATAAATTTTCATAATCCAATAAGAGAATAATAATATCTGTTACACTATACATCATTACCTTCAAAGTAGATACTCAGTATAAGACATAAATCAAAAAGATTCTTACAAAAAAAATAGATAATAACACAAACTTTCTCTTCAATGAACTAAGATAAACAATTAATATAAATCAAACAAATCAGCATACGCATTGAAATTTTTTAAAACAACAGAATATGTAGCTTGAGGGATCAGGCTGCGTTTCTGTGGACCCTTCACATCCAGGACAGAAACTGTGAACAGAGGCTGGGCCTGGCCTTTGCGAACGGGTGTAGAGGGGCAGGCAGCAGGCAGGTGGGGCAAGAAGGTGAGGAGAGCCCAGCCAGGAGCTCAGATTTCTAGCGCAACAAAAGAAGGATTCAGGAACTGCCAAAAATGAAAAGAGAAACTTTTCCTCTGAGATCCTCCATCCTTAGAAGTTGAGGGAAAGGACCCTGCTAACCAGCTTCCAAATGGAAATCTTTCTTAATTGCCTCTCCATCCATGAAGGGCTCCTTGTCCCTGGCAGAGCAAACATGAAGTCACATGCTGTACTAGGCCATCACCATAACTGGGAGACAGAGAAGGGAGGACTTGTTTTAGCTTTAAGTTGTTGATTTATGCACGTTTCTAAAGTTTTTTTAAATAACATCTTTCAGTCTAAAGGAGACTGAAATAAACACTGCCTTTGAGCTGCTGACCTACCAGTGGCTATTTTTACAGCCAAACCCAAAGCCTGTTGACCAAGGAAAAGCAACTGGGGGAAAGAGAACCATCCAGGGAGGACCAGAAGGCCAAAGGTGGGGAAACAGAGAGGAAGCTTACCCAGAGCACCAGTGTATTCATTAGCCGATCAATACTTGTTCTCTTGAACTTCGTCCTACCGCTGTTCTGCATCAGCTTAGTGTCGGGACCTAGACAAGAAGGTGAAACCAAATAACAAATCTGCCTCTAGACTTGTGTGCCAATCCCCAGACTGCAGGACCTCAGGGTGGAATCGAGTCACTGGGTTGGGGCTTGTATTCAGGGCTGGAGGTTTTCACTTTGCACATTCTACCAGCCTATGCAGCATCATCCCACACGCCCAAGGAAAGGCTGAGTCACCAACTCTTACTCTCCTTTCTCTGAATGCTGGGAAGCTTACCAGCGAAGATGACCAGCCCGAAGCACCACTCAGTGTTTCGCAGCACACACCCTCGTAGCAGCATATTCTGGTTGCTCAGGGGGAACTTGTTTTCCTTCCAGTAGAGGGTTCCGCTAAATTTGTCTAGCTTGTTATTGGGGGGTTCACAGATCACTTCACCTGCACAGGAGAGAAGAGTGCGCCTCCTCAAGGTCCAGGCTATAGCTTCACAATGCAGTAAAACAGAAAAAGCAGCCGAGGGAGAGGGCATAAGAGGTACAGGCACTGCTGGCTGCAATGTAGTTGAAGCAATTTCTTGGGTAAAGAATGAGGCAGTGTGAACTAGTATTAAGAGGACACCCATTTTTGGAGCCACAGTTGGGACACCACAGAAACAGCAGAGGGAACAACAATTTTTATTAAAGCATTACTGGAACAGCAAGACTGAACACCACTGAATAGTCAGGGAGCACTTAAACGGATACATCAATTCTCTGAAATATCAAGCAGCTATTAGAGAATAAGATAAATTCTTTGTATATTGATGTGATATTTAGGAGGCATTCGATAGGTTTAAAAAAGGGCAGATTGCAGAGACTTTAGCACAACAGAACTACATTTAATTATGTTTACATGTTTCTACAAACATATGTAAAAAGTACAGACAAAGCTGGGTGTAATGGCACACCCTGTAAATCCAGCACTTAGGAGGCTGAGGCAGGAGGCTCACACCAAAAGTTCAAGGCCAGCATGGGCTATACAGTGAGTTCAAAGTCAGCCTGAACTACATAATGAAACCCTGTCTCAAAAAAAAGTATAGATGAGCCAAGCATGGTGGTGTACACCTACAATCCCAGCACTCTGAGAAGCTGAGGCAGGAGGATCACAAATCCAAGCCCAGCCAGGGTAATTTAGTGCCTTAGCAAGACTCTGTTTCAAAAATTTAAAAAAAATTTTAAAAAGTGGGCTTGGGGATTTAGCTCAGCGGTAGAGCACTTGCTTAGCAAGTGTAAGGCCCTGAGTTCAATCCCCAGCTTCTCCCACCAGAAAAGAAAAAAAATTTTAAAAAGGACTGAAGATGTAGCTCAGGTTCAATCCCCAGTACTTAAAAAAAAAAAAAAGACAGATGAATACATAATGAGTTGTCAATTAACGTGGCTACCTGAGAAGGGTGGAATTGGAGGGGCAGGAGAGACTACTATATTAATTTTTCTTATACACTCTAGAGTTTGTTTTCTGATAAGGAGCATATATCATTATTCTGAGCTAATAAACAAAAAGAACAAGCTGAATTTCTCTCAACGTGCACAGCCAAGTGGGAACTATCACCTACAAAACTTCCCCTGAAATGACCATCAGCTCAAAAACAAGTGGCCCACCTTGTTTCCCTCTGTAAAAAAGTCCAGGGGGCTACATAATTACAGCACCCAGGAGCCAACAGGAAAAGGTACAACTTAAAACTCAAAGCCCAACCCACCTCCTCTACCCAAGGGCTGCTTCTGCAGAAGTACTCACCATCGAACTTGGCAAGCTTGCTGATGTCTCCCAACTCTGAGGTGACAGGAATTGCTTGGCGCACTTTCATGTTGGTCTCTCTGCAATGACAGGACCCCTGAGTCCTGGTTCCCTCCCGTGAGGGGGTACCTGACTACAAGGTACTTCTACATAGCCAAGGCCTTTCTGACTCCCAACTTTTAGCAAAAGCAACAGAGTTCAAACCTGAGAACCTCTTTCAAAAGCCCCTTTTCTGCTCCTAGAGAGACAGAATGAGAAGACTAACACTGAGCATGCCACTTACCCATCGAGCTCTGCTGTCTCTATGTAACACAGCCCATGGGGCTCACTGCTGGAAAGGAGCAGGAGATCTGCCTACAGGGAAAACTGAATGAGAATCCCAAATACCCGACCCTGCTTTCAGTGGCCTCTGATGATGGCTCCCCCACTAAGCACTCTCAGTACATCAATAGCTAGTCCAGGACATCTTAACATGACACAGAGGAAGCCTCCCACCCAAGAAAGTCTCCTTTCAAGGTGTCTGAAAGACAAAAGGAAAGTAGGAAGGACTCATCCCAAAGGAAAAACACCCCTCATGACCCAAAGGGGCACCTTGTCCCTTACCGCCACAAACTGGTTATTTTCAAGCTTAATAATGTCACCAACACAGACATTCATCCACTGCTCTTGCTGGAGGCTATAGCAACAAGAAGACAGTGAAGTGGCTGTCAGTAGCTTACGACATTCCCAGGGGACCCCTGTTCTCTGCAGAGCCACCATCTCCAACAGGCACTCACATTCCATTGATCAGCACCTGAGACTGACGGTTATTCACCTGGTTATCACTCTTGTGGCGGAACTAAAAAGAAGAGAAACAAGAAACACGAAGTCCAATTCCCTGCTCTGAGGGAACTAGACCATTGGAGAAACTCTAAGCATGCTGGGTAAAGCCTTGCACACACCATTTCTTTAACACCTCTCTCCCTGACACCCCTTTTCCCCCTCAGTCAAACTATCACTGATCTAGCTGGGCCATATAAGGGATGGCAAGATCACCAAGGAATTGTGCTGGGTGAAGGTGACTTGAGTTGGGGTGGAAGGAAGGGGGGCAATCAGGAAAAAGTAGAAGACTGAAAACAACTCACATAGTCATCAGTGGCATCTTTAACAGCTGTGATGGTGAGGACCAGAACCAAAGGCACAATGGTGGTGAACCAGGACAGGGAAGAGATCTGTGGGATCAACTGAAAAAGAGGAAAAAAAAGCATGCTTCTGAGGCCTATCCAATCCCTTCCTGCCCTAAACCCTCCTCTTCTTGGGCTTCATCTACCTTCGTGAGTCACGATAGATATACGATAGGCCACTCACCTGCAGAATAAGAAGGAACAGGAAGTAAGTGTTGGCAACTTCCTGGAACTGCTCAAAGAGGTTGACGGGCAGGAAGGTGAGAATATTGTACTTGGAGGTCTTGATGCAGTTGCTCTATGGCAATGGGAGAGAAGATAATGAGGCAGCCCCCGACCCCAACCCAGAACCTGAGGCTGGCTCCTCCATCTTTATGCTTCCCCAAACTTCACCCCAAAAGCCAGCCATCACGGGGGTAGGGGTGGGAGGGGAGTCTCCCTGAGTCAATGTATCCTTTCACTGACCAGCGAAGGCCTGAAAACTTCAGCACCATCACGGATGGAGAGTACCCAAGAAGGCTGCCCTTGCCTCCCTCAAGCATTCTCCTTGTCAGCCTTCAGTCCCAGCCCAGGATGTTCCTGTACTTCCCCCTCTCACTCCAGAACAGGTGGTCTGGGGTTGCTTACCGCATACTGGAATTTCTCATTGTATTCTCGGTCATTAGCCCGCGCCCTCCTCTCTTCTTCTACAACAGAACCACGCTGCAGTTAGGAGGAGAAAACTGAGGCCGGGACCCACACCTTGTCAGGACCACTCTACTTTGTGGAGGAGCCACAGAGGGCCCCTGGTTCTATTCACAGAATACAGTTCTACAGAGTGAACGTCACACCTGAGGTGCCTTTCAGTTCCCTCTCCAGTCCACCTCTCACTAACATCCCAGCTCTGCAGATCCCATTCACAGAAAGGCCTGATCTTTCTTCCTCCTGTAAACAGTCAAAGTCCCCCACTGGGAGCATTCACACTCCTACACCTCTCTGGAGGAGCCTTAGCCACCAATGGTCATGGGAATCCCCAGGCCCTTGTGTCACTACTATTAACACAGCCATCATCATAATCAAGGCACAGCGGCTGAAGACACGAAGCATCTTCCCCTTGGGGACTAAGGTGGATCTAGCAATTGTACCACTGTCCCCCACAGTGGGCAGGAGTAGGATGAGTGTAGAGACTGAGGGTCACAGTGCCCTGGAGTGGCTCTGCGGCAGCATCCCAGTCCCACGTGCGGTTTCCCTACAGGAGCCTCTGCTTGTCACATGTCACCAGCAGCAGCTTCTGACTGGCCAACAATGACATCACCTATTTCAAAGCACATCTTCAAGTAGGGAAGGTGGGGGCTGAGAGATATGGGTCACACAGACTGAGACACAAACATAAGAGAAAAACGAGATGTAACTGAAACAGTCTTTCTCTAACTGTGACCTTTCCTGTACCATCTACATACATTTCCCTCAAGCAGCTCACCTATCCCTCAGCTACACCTATCCAAACCTCCCCAGGTCCCAGACTCAAGGTACCAAGTTTAGGTCCCACCACAAGGGGATGTCCTATGAAGGGGTCCCCACCATCCCATGTCCCTGGGGTCACTATGACCTCGGGCTGTAGAAAGGAGTTACTTAGCTGGGTAGTAAACCTAGTCCCTTAAACCTATCAAACAGCCAAAGGGAGCATTCAGACCCCTCTCCCCGGGACCCACCACAGCATCAACATCCCCTGCCTTCTGCACCAGGACCACACAACTCCCACAAACTTCCAGACGGGCCTCTCGCATTGAGAGCCTGCGCAATCCCCACGGGGTCAAGCCAAGGAAGAAGAGAAGGTAGGGATTTGTCCCTTCAGAGCTAGGACCTCTGGGTCCAGACAGAGAACGAGGAAGGTTGAAGGATGAGGAAAAGGGCATGCGGAGAACGGAGGGGGAAATCAGGGGTGCGGGAGAGGCTGCCTCTCATTACCTGTCCCCCAGGAGGGCTTCTTTCGGCTCCAAGAGGGAGGTGCCCCGGCCCGGGCCCACTTCTCGGGCATTTCCTTGGGGACCGTCATGGTCCCGGTGTGAGTGGGGGAAGGCGCACCGTCTGTCCTCGGGCTCAGCGGTGCCTACCGCCTGCGGGGTGGCCTCCAAGGGAGGCGCAGGAGCTGCTGCCGCTCATGGGGGAGCCCCAGCCCTCCGGCGCGCGCAGCCCCCACCGCACAGGCCATCCTTGGGGCCACGGCACCGCCTGCCCGGATGCTGCGAGCTCAGCAGCGCCGCAGCCCCCTGCCCCCGCGGCCCCTGCGCACACCGAATGGCCCGGGCCGCCTTGCGCAGCCCCGGCTCCGCCCGCCCCGACTGCAGGGGCCGCGCACCAGCACCGCGCAAGCGACCGCCAGCAGAGCCCTGCCTCCCCACCCGCGGCCGGCCAATGCGGCGGCGAGCAGACTGTGCGTCGTCGGGGACAACCTCGCTCTGGCCCCCACCCCGCAGGCGAGTGAGCGAAACCGGCAGGTGGAGGGCCTCCCCAGGCCAGGGAGTAGGAGGTGCAGGTGTCTCAAAATAAGAATGCAACCGTGCAGGCAGGGGCTGGTGTTCACTGCATCCCACCAGCAAACCCAGCTTGAGCATCCAACAGAAAACTCTCCTAAACTCCTCCTAGGATGAAGAGGGGTTTTAATCTCCTCTTCCCTAGCCAGTGGCGCAGGTCTGTAATCCCAGTACTTGGGAGGACGAGAGACAGGAGGAGTGACGCGAGTTCGAGGCCAGTCTGGACTACATAGTGAGTTCAAGGCCAGCCTGCGCTACATAGGAAGACCCTGTCTAAAACAAAATCTCCCCCAGACCCATACGAGTTGTCCCTCTTCTCTTGGCTCCTTGAGCCATAAGAACACCCACTCAGGATGGACCCGGGGACCCTACCCCTTGCCTTTCTTACCTGGGGCGCGCTTTTTTGCACACAGTGCCATCTCACCCAACAAAGTTCCAGCAATCCCATGGGAGACCCTGCAGGAAGGTGACAGATGCAGGTGGTCATGAAGCAGAGGGTGACCCTTCATTCCCCTCATCAGACCCTCTAAAGTTTCCCTTCTCCAGCTCTGAGACGGCCCTCGCCACCCCTTCCCCACCAGCTCCACAACACACACACTCTTCCTGCTGAAGGATAACAGAGAAAAGGGGCCATCCCCTCTGCTTTGGATAACATGGGGGAACTGGGCATCTACTGAAGCAGAGACCTGCAGCGAAAGGGCCTAGGAGACGTGGGCAGATATTAATCAAGGGGCACAGGTCTCAAGGTATGCATCCCAAGGACAATGGATGTATCCTCCTGATGACAATGTGTGGTGCCTGTACTAGAAAGCATCATTTCCCCCAAAGGGTGGGGTGGAGGGTACAAAGGCCAGGAAACACCTGGCAAGGCATCAGGAAACCAGTAGGCAGGCTCCACCCTTTTCGAAATGCTCATAAGTCCCCCATCCCCACCCCTATTGCTGGGGCTCCACAGAGGAGCTGGTCACATTAGAGGCATGGCCTTCACTTCCTGCTCAGATAGTCCCCAAACCACTTCCTCTCAATCCGGGCCAGTCACCCTTCTGGGCCAGCAGAAGGGTCTTCTCAACCATGTCAAAAGAGGCCCCCTTCCTCTCTTGCACCCTAAACCTAAGTCAGAACTCCATATAACACTGGGTTCAAGCTCAAAAAGCATCAGCCATCCTCCCACCTTCCCACATCCTTTTTTTTTTTTTTTCCTCTCCAAAAAAGGCATAAGGCCTGAGCCAGGAGTGGTGGCATAATCCCAGCTATTTGGAAGATTGAGGCAGGATCACAAATTAAACGCCAGCCTGGGCAGCTACCAAGACCATTTTAAAATAAAAAATAAAAAGGTCTGGAGATGTAGCTCAATGGTAAAGAGACTGCCTAACATGTGTGAGGCCCTGGGTTTAATCCCCAGTACAACAGGGGAAAAGAGGGGAGAGGAAGAAGAGAAAGAGGAAGAGGAAGAAGAGGAAGAAAAGAAGAAAAAGAAGAAATAGCAGAAGGAGGAGGAAGAAAAGGAGGTGGGGGGGAAGGAAGTGGTGGTATAAGGCCTGGCCTACAAGACAGAGTCACAGAGCCTCTCAACCCTATTCCCCAGTCTGGCCCAAAGGAAACTGCCAGACAGTCACCTCCTCTTTCTTCGGGTAGAAGGCCTTCTCCCTCCTCCACAGTCCCCCTGCCTATAAGCTACTGGGAACATCCCACCAGCCTGTCAGCTCCAAGGGATACTAATTGCCTGTCTACCCAGCCTCTATAATTACAGACTCTGGCCATAGCCCAGTCACCCACACCAGTTCTCCCTTCACCAGCAGACTCCCTCCCTGACCTAGGATCAGGCAATACTGAGAACCAGAAGTCCTCTTCCTCTCTGACCCTCCCCAAATGTGACAGGCAAGGGTGCCTGGCTCAGGAAGAAAAAATTTCGTCCATATTTTAGAGATGCCAAGTCCTCCTCCAGGGCCCCCAGCCAGGGTCTCCACCCAGTCTAGAGTGTGAGTCATGAGAGGGTGGGGTGTGCAGGCAGAAGCTAAAGGAGAGAATGCAGGGTGGGCATTGCAGGTTCCCTGGCCAGCCCCACCCCAGGGAGGTGATTCAGAAACACTGTCAGCCCAAGGGTCTGGGCCTGTATCCTGCGAAAGACTTAATGGGAGGTCTGGACAGCCATCAGGAGTCGGGAGTCTGGAACCGGACCAGGAAAGTTGTTTTACCTCTAAGAGGCTAGGAGGCTGAACCAGGCTTGGCTCCAGACCCCATCCCCTGGGGCGGGGGCAGTAACTGAAGGAAAAGGGAGGGGAGCACTGGCACCCGGACCCCCACACACTTACTTCTTCCCAGCCTCACACAGCCTGGGCTTTCTGAACCGGTCCGTCCCATCAGCCACGTCGCCCTGCCCCGTCACCCTGCCCCAGCCCCCTCTGCAGCCACATCTGGGATAAAAATAGCCAGCCCTGGGAAGGAGGGGATGCTCATGGAGGAAAACGGATCCTCTTCTCTTCTGCCCCTTTCCAAGCAAGACTTTCTTTCAGCGGAGGCCGGCAGGTCAGGGAAACAGCAGGAACCCTAAGTCACCTAAGACCCCCTGGTCACCTGCCGCCACCACCGCCCCGAGCCATCTTTCCGGGGCGAGGACAGGACGCAGGGCTCCCTGCACAGCTCTGAGTCCCAGAGCTCCCACCCCTGCTGGCACAGAGACCTCCACCTTCCGAAGACAAAGCCCACCGGCCCCAAACTCCCTTCTCCGGGCCCGAAAGGCTCGCCCGGGTGACGCCCGCGCCCGCCTCAACTCTCCGCGCCTGCCCTCTCGGCCCCTGCCCTCCCGCGCTGCCTGCGCACCGCCCGGGTCCCCGTCCTCGCGCCCGCAGCGCCCCTTGGCCGCCCGCCGCCCGGCCGAGGCCCCGCATCCCCGCGCGCGCCTCCCGGGTCCCCCTCACCTCAGCGCTCCGCGCGCGGCGCCCGCCCCGGCCGCCCCGGCCAGCCCATGCCGGGGGCTGGGGCGGGGGGCGCTCGCTCGGCTCCCCGCGGGCTCCCGCCCCCCAGCTGCGGCCCCGCTCTCCCCGGGCCTCGGCCCGCTACTTTGTGTCAGTTTCAGCCGCGGCGGGGCGGAAGTGACGGCTGCGGCGGTGCAGGGCTGGGGGCGGGAGGGGGTTTTGGGGAGGGGGAGGGGAGTGCGGGCGGGAGGCGCGTGCCGCCATCTTTGTGCGGGGCAGGAGGGGTCCCGGCCGCGCTGCTGCCACCTACGCGTCCGTGGCCGGCGCGCGCCTGGAGACAAACAACCGCGAGGCGGGGTGGCCCAGATTTCATTTTAATTTGGAAGAAAGGGGACGGGAGAACGCTACTGCCTTCTCTGCAAAAAGAGCATCATCTGCAGGAGAAGCGGAGCCGTGAGAACTTTCCTCGGTGGCCGTCCCCTCTCGACCCACTGCGAGCCGTTCGCCCCCGCGCCTTCGCCTTCTCTCCACGCTCCTGCTTGTCTCGGGCCTTTCACCCTCTACTGGGACGACACCGCCCGGGATTGGCTAGGTATTGTATTGAGCTGTGCCTGGCTCTCTGGGTCTCCAAGCTCAGGAAGTGCTCAGCCCGGCCGCCGCCCCGACGCGCCGCCGGGTGGAGGCTCCTTCCCCACTTCGACCGCCCGTCGGGAGCAGCGGAGTCTCGGGGAAGCGACCCTCGAGGGTGAGACGCGCGATGCTGCTGCGACAGGAGCTGGGAGCTGGAGCCGGGCAGTGGGCCTGAGCTTTGGGTTCCGAGGGTCCTACCCCCACAGCGTGGGTGGTCGGCGCCCGCTCCCCGCAATCCCCGCCGCCTTCCCGAGCCAGCATCCAGGGCATGCACCCCCTGGCGGCTACTGTAAGCAACTACTTTTCTACCGGCCCCGAAGTTGAGAAAAGGTGCTTGGAGGAGAGAGGGAGCAGGACCTGAGTCCCCCGAACTCTTCTTGCTCCGTTCTCCCCGTCCAGGCATCCTTCCCAGTTTAGGAGGAAGGGATGTCTACGGGGCAAACAGGGTCTGCATGTGCAGAAGGAATATCTGTCTTGCAAGCGGGCGGGTCTTGGCTCTTGCAGCCAGGCATGAGGTGGTTGCTGTCGCAATCACAGCTTACACTCCAGCGTCTGAGGTGAGGCAGGTTTTGCCACGTCTGAGGCTTTTTGCTGAGCGGAGTACAGATCCTGAGCCAGCTCTGGGTTCTTGGGGTGGTGCAGACCCACAAACACCTGGTATGTGGCTGTGCCAAGAGTGGCCCCCACCAGAGGGGCCACCACCGGCACCCACCACCAGCCGTTTCCAGCACTGCAAGAGGACAAAAACGAGATGGTGGAGATGGCTCCCTTACCCTCTCTCTCTCTAAGGGCTGGGGGCAGCAACAGGGGAGCTGCGTAAGGTAGATCCCAGAGAGGAATAGTGGGCAGCTGGAAGAGAGTGTCTTCACACCAGTGCCTGGCACTTAGGAGGGACTCCACGAGCCATTGGCCCAACTGCTAGCCTTAGGGAGTTATCTGAGTATAGACATTGTGCTGATAAGGTCACTGATGCCCAGAGAAGTAGTAATATGCACCCAAGAGTACACCTGTAAATCTTACTGTCTGTGAAAACAGGGAGGGGAGTTGGAAGAAAAGAACATGGGGCTTGGCAAAGGAAAGCTGGCTAAGAGGCCTAGAGAACTGTATCAAGCAGAGAGCTGGGGACCCAAGGAAAAACCCTTTGGCATTGAGGTGAATTGTGGCCCACACCAGGGGATGCTGTCTCCCACCTAAAGACTTCAGGACCCCAGCCAGCCACGTAGGTGAAGAGTCGTGGTCCCAGGTCCCGGGCAGGGTTGAGTGGAAACCCACAGTTGACACCCATGGAGAGTCCGATGACCAGGATCAGCAGCCCCACCACCACGGGCTCCAGACCAGCAGGCACTCCCTTGTTTCGTCTGTCCAGGATGGCTAAGAGCCCCACAATCAGCATTGCGGTGCCTATGACCTGGATTTGACAGTCAGAGGGGACCCCATCAGCTGCCAAGGGCTCCATCTGCCTCCCTCACCCAGTTGTGCCACACCACCACTCCTTTCATCTGGCTGCATCCAACACAGACAGCTAGGGGCTCAGGGGAGCACTGCAAAACCACCCCTGTGTTCCACCACCTTGGGACTGCAGTTCCAAGGGACACAGCAAAGGTTGGGACTTCCCAGGTATCCCTCTCACACCTACCTGATCCAGAAAGCCATTATTCAGGGACAGATAGGGAGCAGGATAGGTGGCAAAGATGGAGGCTGTCTCCTTGGGGCCAGTCACTGTCAGGTTCCCACCGGTGTAGTTCTGTAAGGCATCTTTGAGAAAAGGACAGCCAGGGTTTCTAGCTATGCTTGTCCAGAATCCATTCCAAGGCACCCTTGCCCCACACAGTGCCCCAGCTCTGTCCCCCATTACCGTAATAGAGAACATAGGTAGCTCCTGAGGCACAGAAAGCAGCCAGCAGCTGCACCAAGCAGTAAATGGGGAACTTGGCCCAGGGGAAGCGTCCCAGGAGGCATACGGCCAACGAGAAAGCTGGATTCAGGTGGGCTCCTTTAGGGATCAAGAAAAGGAAACCATCATCTGTTCAGTGTCACTGCCAGATACTGTCACTGGGTTATGCTGCTGCTCCTTCCCACAACCACTAAGACATGACACAGCTGAAGGAATTGAGGCTCCAAGAATGTAGGTGACTTATCCAGGTTACACAGTGAATCCCAGATTTGAACCTAGGTCTGGCTGCTCTTTCTGCCGCAACATGCTGTGCCTCAAGACTCCAGCCAAGCACACTGATGCGGAGTATGTGTTGAGGGACAAGCAGGTAGGCCCAGAGCAGAGAGGAGCCCTGACTTCAGGTGTTACTGGAGGCCAGAATTTAACCTCAGTGCCCTGCCTAGATTTCTGCCTACGTGACCCAAAGGGTAGTTTGAAGGGGGGAATGGAGAAATACAGGAAGTGCAAGGGCTGGGTGACGCCAAAGGCATATCTCAGTCCAGGGCACTGGTCAAGCTCAAGGAGATAATGTCCATGAGTCACCGAAGGTTATGTCTTTTCACCAGGACGAGCTCCCCACACTGCCCTGCACATCCTACCCCTCTGATCCTCACCTGAGACGTTGCCAGCCACATAGATGGCTATCGTCACAGAGAAAGCGCCAGCCAGAAACATGGTGAAGAAGTTGCCTTTGGTTTCTCCACTGGTAACAGCCTGGGCCACAGCCCCCTGGGTGAGGAGCTGGTGGGGAGAAGGGAGATGAGGAATGGGGAGCCCAGGAGACCAACCAGAGAAAAAAAGTACAGGCAAGAGTGGGAGAAGTGAACAGCTGAGGGCCCAGCAGGAAAAGAGAAAGGCAGAAGGAGGAAAGGGAAAATGAAATGGGAGAAGAGGAGGAAGAAGAAAGGAAGGGGATAGACAAGGAAGGGCAAGAACCAGAAAGAAGTAGAAGAAAGGAGAGACAAGAAGGAGGGAAAAAGAAGAGTTTGCGATTTGAAAGAAAGCCAGACCCCAGGAAACAGAAAAAGGATACTAGGAAGAGCCAGGAACTTTGGCCCACTTCTTCCCCCATCCCATCATCTTGCCTACCAGAAGCACAAATACACCCAGAAACTCTGCCAGGCACTGACGGGCCAGGAGGCTGTGGATCCGGAGGTGGGCCCTGATTCCATCCAGGGGCTCAGTGTAAGCCATGGTGGGGACACCCTGTCACTGATCAGTGCTCCTGCTGTCTCATAGGCATACAGCTACTGACTGCCAGGGGGAAGATAAGGAGGAGACTTTAAAACCAATTAGCTTAGCTCCTGAGCAGCAGCTAATACCTGTGCACGTGTGAGGGCCAGAGCAGAGCTTTCTGCTCACGTGTGGAGGCCAGGATGTGGGGAACATATCTGTGGGAAGGTTGCATGCTCAAGCAGAGCCTGAAGTTTGTCCCTGTTTCTTCTGTTTTTTCATCCTCACTCTGCTCAGGACTACCCTGCTTCATGTACATTGCTTCTCTTGGTCCTGAAGACACCTGTGTAAAGTAGTATTATTGCTCCCATTTACAGATGAGGATACTAAGTCCTGGAATTCCCTAAGATCACATAGTTAGTGGATGAGTGAATTCAAATCTGTGTCTAGGGGAGGGAGTGCTGAGGATTGAACTCAACTTTGCTTTTGCTAGGCAAGTGCACTCTACCACTGAGCTAAGTCCCCAACCCCTCTTTTTGTTTTTGTGTTTTGTTTGTTTGTTTATTTGGGACAGGGTCTGCTGTGTAGTTCAGACTGACTTTAAATTTACTATGTAGAAAAAAAAAATTTACTATGTAGCCCAGGCTGGCCTTGAACTTGTGGCGATTCTCCTGCCTCAGCCTCCCGAGTGCTAGGATTACAGGTGTGCACCACCATGTGTGACCCAAATCCATGTGTTCTGCCTCCCTATCAAGTACCACACAGTGCCTCTCATCTGGAACATGAAGCTTTTCCCATTTGGATAACTGAAGAACTCAACTGGCATTCAGAGAGACTAGGATGAAGTCCATAGACTGCTCGAATGAAAGCCTCATGTTGAATGCTTCTACTTCTTTCTTGCAGTCTTATCTTGGTTGAAGAATGCTGTTATCTGTGTGTCTGTTGCCACAACCTAAGATGAGGACACCAGACCTGTGCCCCTCTCTGGATTCATGGCACTCTGCATAACACAGAGCCAGGTCCTATTTCTTCATATCTCAAGTCTCCAATAAGACTCTCAGCCTTGAGTCAGCTTCTACATAATAGGGGACAGTGATGACCTAAACAGTCTCTGCCTCCTACAGCTTCTGATCTAGTAGGTAGACACAGATAATGTACACATTTTTAAAATATACAGTTTATGAAGTTCTTAAAGTCTGGATCCATGACTTCTGTGACTCTGGGGGCTGTTCACCTCTGTATGCAATATAATTCTTCACAGGGTCTGTTGGATTCCACCCAGCCCCCAGCCCCCCGACTCCTGGGAACGTCAGCTGTGTACCACACAGCTGCCACAGAGTCGGGCAGTGCCCTCCACCACAGGAAGTTGCCTCGCCAAGTCCCTGCCTCCTTTGGGGTACAAAAGGACAACTCTGAAGGGCCATTCCAGCTCCAGAGTTGCCCATGGGGGCAGCTGATATAGCCTTTGTTGTATCTTCAGAGTGTGCGAGTTTCTGCCTCTGCCTAATGGTCCCTTCCTTACATGCATATCTCTGAAGAATGGTAGTGACCCTCGGTAAACCTTGCTTATGCGTGTCTTTTCCAGAGAGCCAAATTTAAGATGATTCGTGTCAGGAGGGGTCCTAGTGAGCATTTTCTAAAGTGGGATTTGCATAGTGTATTATTTCCCTTGCTGGCTCCCAATTCATTGGTTCTGGGAAGCTTGGGGAAATGATGGTCCACACTAAGAAAGTAAAAATGCCAGAAACAGTCATTTACATTGGTGACTATTAGTGAATAGCTTTTGAAGTCTTTGGACAAAGGATCTGAATTAACTTTTTTTTGTTGTTGCATTAATAATCAACAGTACAAAGTTACACCATGGCCCCTCGTTAGAGTAGAAGTTTGGGGGTCCAGGTAGTAACCAGAGTCCTGACTCAGGTTGATCTGGTTCACACTACATTTCCTGTGATCATGGATACACCCAGTTATCACTGCCCAGTATCCTGCCATTTAACTGAAATGGATATCCTCTGGAGTTTCAGAAAACCCATATGGATTTGACTCATATACCAAGTGATGAAGGCCAGTTGGAAGTCTGAAGCTGCCCCACACCAAGAAAATAAATAAAAACCCATACCATATCCTGGGGAATGGGGGAGATTCAGGCCATCTCAAAGAACATGGGGGAGGTAACCCCTGTCATAAAACAAGTTTAGCTCCTGCAAAAACTACTTAGATCATGGCATGGTTACATAGCGAGGCCCTTTCTCAAAAAAAAAAAAAAGTTCAAGACATTCCCACATTGGCAAAATTTTTAGAGGTCCAGAATGTACTGAGAATGTAGAATGTACTGAGATATCTTCATGAAAGTAAAGGACAGATTACCTTATTTCATGCATCATACCACTAAGAAAGAAATACAGTGCTGATGTGCTTAGGATTCTGGAGCAATACATTTCACACTTGGGAATACAACTGATCCATTTACCAGATGACACTGAAGACTGTCATGTTTGAGAGGGCCCAAAGGAGAAAAGGCCTCTGCCATCATGTGAGCCAGCAGACTTTATGGGACTGGAACATCTGTGGTAAGAAATGATGCATGATGCTTGTATGCACCAGCAAGCTCTCCTAGAAGACTCATAAGGCAGACTCAGGTTCTGAGCAGATCCAGTGCCATCTGCCCCCGACAAATGCACATTTGAAAAGCAGCTCTTGAGGTGCTAGTGGGCTCTGGTAGACATTAGGTGGCCAAGTAGCCAGAACTGCCCACCATAAGCCAGGCTCTGTCAGACCTTTGTGTCAGTAAGAATGGTGGGCCCAACAAAAAACACTGTAAGATGAAGTGGCATCTTTGGGATCAGGCACAAGAGGGTCAAGGACACAGGCAGACGTCAAAGCAAATGGCCTGAAGTCCCATCCATTCACCCTTGTCACACTGGCATCTGCCCTTCAGCTCCACCCGTTGTCCTCTAAAGGATCCTTTAAACCAGCTGGCAGAGCAGGGAGTCTGAGCTTCACTTGTAGATGGGTCAACATGGGCAAAAGCTGAAAATAGAATGCCTTTGCACTGCCACCCACTCAGGAGGGGCCTTGAAACAGCCTTGAGGGGAAATCCTCCCCCAGGTCAAAGATCTGAGCTATAGAGCTGCTCACTCTGTGCGGAAGAGAAGTAGCAGGAGGTAAGAACTCACGCTGTCACGCTGGCAGCAGCAAATGCCTTTGTTGTTTGGTCAGTGATTTGAAAACAAAGAGTGAAAATCTGGAACAAAGAGTCCTGAGGATAAGATGTGCAGTACCCACCAGAGAACACCTGTCACAGAGGAAGCACCAAACAGACAAGCGGATGGATGACTCAGCAACCATTTGTCACCAGCCTCCTCGGATCTGCACGATGGGTGCAGCGAAGGGAGAACCTCGTGGACGGAAGAGAGGCTGTGCATGAGCCCCACTCACCAGCGCAAAGCCCCGACATGGTGCTGTCCCGAGAACAAGCAGCCATCCATCAGATCAATGATGTGAGACTTCACTTCTCTTTTTCTTTTTTGTAGTACTGGTGATTGAACCCAAGGAGCACTGAGCTATAGCCTTGACCCCTTTCAAGTTTTTTTTGTTGTTGTTGTGAATGGGGTCTCACTATGCAGGCCACACTGACCTTGAACTTTCTGTGTAGCCCAGTTTGGCCTCAAATTTGTGATCCTCTTGCCCCAGCCTCCCAAGTAGCTAAGATTGTAGCTGTGTCATCACATGCCCAGGTTTGAAATCTCACCACTCTTGACTGGAGTTGGCACATACTTGGATTATAGTCATTCTTCCGTACCCATGAGAGATTGGTTCCAGGACTGTCTTAGGCTTTCTAGAACCAATGGTTGTAAGAGAGCAGATTTAATAGAGGACATTTATAGATTACAATATTCACCCAGAAGCCAAATGCAGAAGGTCCATCTAGGCACTGGAGACCCAAAAGATCCAATTGAGGGCTGGGAGCCCACAGCACTGTCCCATGTACGTCTGTGTCTGCAGATGATGGCTGAAGAAATCTTCCCTGGAACTAGGATA
>PVJO010021347.1:0-30210 GCA_004026905.1 Hystrix cristata | reverse complement strand
TGCTTTGTGCAATATCTATGAGCAGGGGAAACTAACACAGAAGTAAAATTTCTATTATCTGACTCCATGAAATTAAAGAAGCCTGGTATATAATAATCCCTATAAAGATAAATTTGCAAAGTGAAGCATTTCTTTACATTTTTATACAACTGGATCACTGCATAATATTCACATCAAACTTCCTTAAAACAGCTGTGCATACTTGTTATTAATATCAAAATTATCTCACCTAAAAGTTCCTACTTATTAACAAAAATAATGAAACTCTTGTGTTTGGAACAAAAACATTCCTTCATAATAAAGCAATAGGGTCCAGAGAACACTGTAAGACTGCTCATGCTACAATTGTGCCCAGTCCCTTTAGAAACTGTGGGACAATGGGGCATATCCAAAGGTTCTGTCTCCTGCTTTCTGGAAAATGCACACGCATTCTGACCACAGAAACTCTAGAGAAGGGACTTTGTAAAGAGGGATTTATAAGGCGGGAGGCACAGCTCAGTGGTAGAGTGCCTACCACGAATGAGGCCTGGATTCAAGCCCTAGCACTGAAAATAAAAGAGGACTTTATAAAGAAGCCCAGCCGAACGCTCCTCTGCCTAATCCCTGGACTTGTTAATGTAGAAATAAGGATCCTTGGCATATTTAAGAAGACTATGAATCAATAACAATTCAGTTTTGGTAGTGGCCTCCCCTCTCCCACTAATTCAAAAAAAATTATATTTTATACAATAGTTTCCCAGCAAAGACTCTGCCATCCACCTTTCTCACAAGGGAAAAGTGAAGCAAAGTCTCTACTTGAGAGCTGAGCTGCTCCCCTTGCGTGTGTCATTTTGGCTAGCAAGTTTCAAGTGAGCTAACAGCATATGAGAGGGCAAGGCACATGGTTTTGCTTTACAGAGCACTACAAAGGAAAAACAAAAATTCTAGGTTGCAGGGAGGAAGTCAAAGGAAGGAAAATCAGGACCTTGGTAGCCAGCTTCATGGAGAGCTAAGTATGCGCTTCATCCAGAAAGGCTTCTTACCTGCTGTGGTCACATGGCTGCCTGGGACCCAGGCCCAAGCAGGGAGTCACACCAGCCAGGCCTGGTGGGCACAGATGCCGCTTACTAGAACCCATTCTCACAAGCTGAAATTGAAAGTAAGCAGAGAAACGAGGGAGTGCTTTTTAAAGATTTTCCTCCCATCCTTTTTCAAAAATTTCCCTGCCACTACTTCCACGATGGCTCTTGTTACCTGCAGCACGTGGGCATTTTACGCTTTATACTCCCAGCGTCCTTAGAGAGCTTTCAAAAACCACCAAGGTCCCAGGCCCCATCTTAGGACACTTTAATAAGAAGTAAGGGCTGGGGTGGATATCAATAAAGTTTACACCTCCCAGTGACACTAAGGTGCAGCCAGCATGGAGAACCAGCTCTCTAAAGAGCATCACCAGATGTGGGGCTGGGTGGTGGTAGTAGTGGGGCATTTAAATGAGGAATACAGCATATCAGCAGCAAGGTGAAGCTCCTTTGAGCTGTCAGCTTTTTAACAACAGGAAATGTGCTAATAAGAAGAAATGTGTGCAAACTCAGGAAGACGGTTGGCAAAAGAAGGCAGGTGCAACACCAAGGCAGAACAAGTTGTTCTTTAAAGTTGGGAGGGAGGAGAGAAAACGCCACTTGGAAAAGGTGGCAAGGCATGTGCAGTAACCACTGACTGACACTGGAGTAGAAGGCAGCTGAACACCGAGACACCCAGGAACAAAGTCTGTGAAAAGAAAAGGTGGGTCTGCATTCCACAACCAAATGACAATGATTCCACCTTTCTTCATCTCTCTCTTCAGACAGATATTTTGTCAGCACACTTGAAGCAACTAAGAACTAAAACAAATGAACAAGTAGTACCAGTGCAGTCTCAGGTACATCAGGCTCTGTAAAGACATCTAGAATTACCAGCCCACTCCTTCGGTTAACCTTTGGCACACGTTGCCTTCTGACAACTTATTACTGCCTTGACAATGTTCCTGAAACTCCAGAAAGTAAGATTGTTGGATGTTTCTTCAAATGTGCAACATTCCTCTGATACTAATGCAACACCAGACCCAGTTCTCTCCTCTAACTTACAAAAATAGAGTCCCTATATTCATAAATGGGACCCACAATCTGTAGTTTGTTCTAAATATCACTGCCATAAGAGGATGCATATTCACTTAAGCATTTTTTACATATTGGTCAAAGTATTCATTCACATTCGCAATGGGTCTATAGAAAGGTAGGAGGGACATGCAAAGTCACTTATGATGCACTGCTATAAAGGCAGTTTTCTGAATACTGCCATTGGAATCTGGAAATTAATATAGATGAGAAATTTATACTTAAAAGAGTAACAAGGCTTGCTCAGTACCACTGGACAAATTATTTAGAATGATGATGCAGAATATAACAATTTGTAACATCTTTAGTGCCATGGTTTGAACTGGGGTCCTACTTCTGAGTTGTGAGTCCACTAGAACCCCACATAGGTTATTTTTTTTTTAATCATGTCTTATCTCTCTTGGATTCTACATATATTTATTTTCATCAAGAAAGCTTGGTGTAATCGATTCTGTTCTCTGGTTTTTATCACTCTACAGCTGTCTACCTTCATGTCCCAACATTACGCGATGGGTGTAAGGGCATTAAACACAAGTCTGCAGCTACCTGAAATCACGATTGGAATTGCCATCACTGGATTTTTCTCCGTGTGTATTTCTTTTTTTCTTTTCTTTTCTTTTTTTTTTTACCCAATGAAACCATTTTATTTTTTCAGGTTCCTGGTTCTGAAGTCAATGACCATGGCTACATTCCAGGAATATAGCAGGCAGGTGAAACCACAAACCATAAACCTGGCTGGCCATAACACAGTCCTTCCTGGACTTCATCCACCAACTGAACAGCTGATTTGGCATTTTGTCAAACCTGATGGGAAGTCAATACCGGAAAAAAGAAAGGTACATCCATGGCTAAATTACAGGAAAGTGTGTGTCTGGCAGAGGGGATGGGATGGTGGGGAGCTGGAAAGAGGATGGAATAAATAATTGAAATTAATAGCCTGGGATATGGGACAGACTCCCAAACCTTTATCTGCAAGTTTGAAATTCAAAAGTTTCTGAAAATTGAGATTGTTATTTTGCCACCTAAAGAATTTGCTCCCCAAACTGTCTTCACCTGACACACGGTTGTCCAGATTTTCTCTGTACAACTAAATGGGAATAATCATTCACTTTGCTACTAAAATGACTGTTTTCCAGACACTGACGTACAGTATATAAATTGCATTATCTTTCTAAAAGGTAGATTCTGAAAGATATTTGGCCTAAGGATGGTTGGCCTGTATATAACTCCCCGACAGGCAAGTTCTTCAGATTTGATTCATTTGTAGTTTTCCCACACCATGCAGGTGTTTATCTGACCTCAGCTTTTCAATGATTTCTACGTTGGTTTAGTAGATAGATTCAGTGAGTAAGGAGTGTACCAGAGAGAATGTAACCATTGACACAGGGAACAAAGCAGAAAAACTTGAAAACAAACATACCATCTACTTTTTAACATGTATTAAACATATGCTTATCTTCTCCTTTGCCACATTTTTCACTTTAAGCACACCCGAGCCTGTATTAATGGTATGTGTATGCTGCAGGTAATATAAAAAAAATAAAAATGTGGTGCTGACTTTGAAAAAGAAGGTATCAAACTACAGGGCTGCTGGTAAAATTTAATATCCCAAATGAAATATCCAGAGGTTTGCTGAAAGGCAAATGTATATAGAAAGAAAAAAAGACAGAGAGACAGAAAACAGAAAGGTTAGTGGTTGCCTGGGGCTGGCAGTGGGAATGAGGACTGACTGCAAACAAGCACAAGGGATCGTTCTGGAGTACAGTGCTAAAACTGAATTGTGGTGACAGTTCCCTAGTTCTATAAGTCTAACAACAGTGAACTGTGCAGTTGAAATAGGAGACCTTCATGGCATGTGAATTACACTTGAATGAAGATATTTTAAAAACTAGTATCTTAAATTTATACAGTAACACTTTTTATGTCAATACCTCTTCTTTCTTGACATTTCAAAGCAATACCAGTTAAAATTGGAAGAGAGAAAGACAGTAAATGGGATCTATCTATTCCTGATTATCAAGGGAAAAATGAGAAATTTTACCCACAGATGATTGATATCCCGTCTAGACAGAGAACATGAAACTCCCCTATAAATTATTTTATTTCAACATGTCATCCATTCTTCTAATTACAGCACGCATCACAGAGAACAGTAATATTTTATTTACCAATCATTCTTGCAAAGAGAGTATTAACTCCTGAGGGCAAGAACTGTGTCATAGTCTTCACTGTATTTATTCTCAGAACCTAGTAAATAGTCAATAAGTAATTATATTGAATACAACGATTTCTTCATCAGAACCATCTATCAGATTTCCATTTGCATGAAAAACAGAAAGCAAATCAGACAGACATTCCACATTTTCTAGATGTCTAGAGTCCTCAGCACTAGTGACATTTTGGACCAGAAAATCCCTCACCGTGAAGAGCCGTTCTGTGTACTGTAGAACATAAAAAGCATACGACTATCAAATGATGATTCTCTGGCCCCAGGCACTGGCATATTATGGGTAGAAAAAAAGGAGAGACATTCTTTTTTATTCTCCATGTAACTGTGGAGATGTAAAAGGCTTATTCCAGTCCAAGGCTGACAATTTTCAAGATATGTGGATTTGTTAAAATATGTAAGAGAAGGTTCCAAATGCCAAGAGGCCGGTGGCAATAAACAGTTTGAAAGAAGTATGCTCATTGCCAGCACTGACTGTTTATTGTGAATGGTATCTAGGAGAACAATTTTGAAAATGTTATTGAATATTTATTAAAAGGAAAGATCTACAGTAATTCAGGTCTTGACATGCTACTATTAGCAAATAACTAGGGCAGCTGGAAAGGTTAAGAATGGCAGAGGCAGAAACCATTAAATTAAGAGCAAATTTAATCCATCAGTTTTATTTTTCTCAACTACAGACCACAAGTACTTAGCAATACATTCCAAACATCCCAGCACAAAGTTTAACAGCTGTTATTCATACTGTATTCTTTTACCAAGTCTCCAAACTTTCTGGCTTCAATTCTTCTGGAGATACTGAGCATTTGATGCTAAGTTTCAAGTTCAAAATATATATTTTGGGCAAAAGTGACCGATATAATAAAATGGAGAAAAAATATTAACATTATACAAATATGTACAAACATTTATGAGAATTCATGATAGTACTTTACTTACTTCAAAGAATCTTTATTTCTTATTTAGCATACTGAAGGAGTACCATCTAACCTCAGGGGTAATAATCCAGGCATTTCAAGGGACATCATTCCAGTTTTCAACCACTTTTGTATTTTTATCAATCTCTTACACGTAAGGAAAAGCTGCCATACATAGTTATGTGTCAATTACTAACATTTGAAAAGGAAGCATATCTTTTCAAAATATATTCATAGAAATATTTATATTTTTCTCCATACGCCTACTGCACACATAAACAGGTTTAGGGCTCTGAAATACAATACAGGTAATTCCTAAATCTACTGAGAGAAAGAACACACACAATGTGCAAAAGCAGTCTATTTAATCAAACTCTAACTGTATACATAATTACAGTATTCAAATTAGACTACTAATTTAGACGTGTTCTATCATGTCAAGTAACCATGAACATAAAATTGAATGAAATTAAATAGGAGTAAGGAAACAAGGTAAAGAAAATTTAGGACATGAAAACTCTTAGTATACAATATTGAAATATATACACATGGAAAGATCAGTAAAAAGGCAGCTTAATTGCTCATCTTGGTAAAGGAATAATAAATACAGTAGTACCAAATCACCTGAACAGAAATCTAATTCTATGTCTTGGATTATCATATTTGCATTTGGATGAAATTGGAACACATGAGGCATGAAATGGCCAAATTAATCTTCATTTTACTTCATTTGAGTTTCCTAACATATCATTATAAAGTGCAATAAAATCACAAATAAAATACTGTACTACTTTATATTGTTATTTAAATTTTCATATGCCTGTATTGTGATTTCTTGACTCTATCATACTAAGGTTACTGCAATAGCAAAGGAAATTTTAAATGACAATTACCAGAACTAAGGTAGTTGCCATGTGTTTTATTAAACTTTTTAAAATTTATAAATGTATTGTTATTTTAAAAAATCTGCACTAACACCAAAAGACCAATCCAGTGAATGTCCACAAATGTATAAGCCTCTTTGGATTTAACTTTTCCTACTGAAGCTAAAATGTAAAATTGGTACCATGAAGCTTGAAATTGAGATTTAGGGATAAGCATTGGCACCATCATTTTGCTACTTGGTAGAAATTGCTTTCATCTGGAAATTGCAATTTAGCAGCCTACTGGATAATTTTTGTATATTAAAAAATACAGCACGATAAACTTTTCCAACGACCACTCTATTCCATGTAAATTTCCATGATTCTAACGTTGCTATGCATTAATAGCTAAAATCTGCCTTACTAGTAACAAAATTAGGGAAACTAAAATTTTAGACTATCAACAGACAAAATACAAGTTGTGAAATTAAATTCTTTAAATTTATTCTGTATCATTTTACACCACTTCTGAGAAAGATAAACACTTTAAGATTCTGGCATTAAATGGTAACATACAAAAAATGGTAACATAATAGCTGCTTTGGCAAGACAAAAGAAGCTACGTTATTTCGTATTTGGAGAGTTCGAGAATATTATAAAAGGAAAACCAACAGTTTAAAATTAATTTGGCTGATTTTTATCTTATATCTATGCACATACATAATGCTTCTCATATATAACAGCCATTGAAAATGCTGAAAAATAAATTTCCATTGTATCACAAATAGAAACTAGAATAATTTGACAGTTTAAACAGTGAATCCTTGTATTTTATACTCACATGATTTTTTAGAAAAATCAGCACCAACAACAGATAATGAAAAAAATGTTCCTTTTGTGAAACAACAGATTTTTCCCCATTCTAATTCAATCACATATATTTGCATAGATAACTGCTACTATGAGCAGACTAGTAAAATAATCTCTTAAATATCCCACTCCACAGTTTTACTTTATTTTATTTATTTTTTTGGTGCTGGGGATTGAACTTGGGGCCTTGTGCTTGCAACACAAGTGCTCTACCACTGAGCTAAATCCCCAGCCCGACAGTTTTACTTTTGTAGTTAATCAAACTGATGGAATGGTTTGAACCCAGAATTTGAAGTCAGACACTTTGTTCAGGTTCTATGAACTCTACCACTTTAACAGTATAGCTATGTTATCTCCACTTGGTCATCTGACCCTTGTATCTTGGTTTTCTCATCTCTTGTTTGGGAGTAATTCTACCTTTAGGTCAAGATCAAAGGACAAAACATTTGAAGATCGAAATACACGATAGCAGCTAAAACACACTGTAATTATTTCTGTCATTCCTAAATACTCTAGTTTGTCTACAACACAATGAAGCTCATTTCTGTAAAAGTTATGATATTATATTCACCATACCTCAAATAACCCAGTGTGACAAAAGTTATATTAATTAACTATAAAAGGATTGGTCCAAAGGTCCAAACCCTCTAAGGACTTCATGGTCTTGATAAAAGCTTAGTTTTTTTTTTTTTTTTTTTAAGAGTAGGAATTTTATTGAGAGAGAGAGAAAGAGTTTAGTTTTTGTACGTTAAATGACACGTCACGTATCACTTTCCATTTCAAATGTGCTCATTCACAGATACGAGAGATATGCCTGCTTTGGAGAACTAACATTTTATGCACCACAAAAGTGATTCTTCTGTTCTTCCTACTGTCCCGAGTGCTTGTCTTGCTGTCAGTGAAGGAGGGGGAAAATGAACGGAAGAGAGAAACAAGAAATGACAAGTCTATCCCAAAAGCATTTTGAGATCCAGGGTCATGCTTTGTCATTTTATTTCTTTTCTTCAATTTCATCCCCATCCACTTTCCACATAGTAGGTCTTAATGATTACTGGTGGAAACTGAAAGCTATTAGAGAAATAGGCATCATTATCTGTGATGATCCAAGCAAGGCAACAGTTGGATCTATCTCTCTGCTCTCTGCTTGTTCTTCTCATTTCATTTCTTTTGTCACTTGGATCCCATTCAGGCGAGCACTTCCTTCTGCTTTGCCTCTGGCTTCTGCCACTGCATGTTCCAGTACTTGTCAAAAACTTCTCTCACTTAATCTTACTCTCCCATCTCCTTTCCTTCTGCATATCACCTTGGACTCATCCGTTTTTTTTTTTCTTCTTCAATATCACACATTCTCCCAGGCAGAGTGCAACCTCAACAACAATTTCAAATACACAGTAGACTTGCAAACACACATCTGCAGCTCAGCCTCTGTGCTGAAATCCAGAACTGCAGGCTCTACAGCTGTCAGTGCAACCTCTAGCCCCAGGGGTCCCACAACTTGTCATCTTCCTCCGTGCTCTGCATCCGCTGTCATCACCAGCGCCACCTCTGCCTGATCAACTACCCAGGCCAGACACCTGGGAGTCATTTGTAAAGTCACCATCCCTGCCTTGGCCTCTCTGCCTCTCTGCTGCCTCCACCATCATCAGTTGGAGTATGGACTTCGGATCTCACTATGATTCAACATCTGTTTTCTGTGGCTTCCCTGCGCTGTCCCCCACCCTATGCATCTGTACAATATACCCAGGGTGATGATCCTTTAAAAAACCCTAAAGTGATCAAATAATCTGCAAGGCAAAAAATGGTTGAAAAGGCCTTCCTGAAGCAGCTCTAGCCTCATTGACCACATCGAACCACTAGCTTCTCTATAAACACAGTGCCCTGTTCTCTCTGCTCAGAGGTTTCTCTCGGCCTTGGCACATGGTGCCCTGTTTCTCCTTCCAGACTCAGGCCGAGCCCTACTTCTGGTGGGGAAGCCCTGCTCTTGAAGTCAGGTACCCACACAGAGCCACTGTGTCATACACTGGCTGCATCTACTGAGACAGAGTCTTGAAGGTACACAGAGAGAGATTTTTTGTATGAGGTCTCATCTCTAAGAGTACCTGGTGTCCTATCAATATACATTTGGTGAATATATACATGAATAAATAATGCCCCACTAAATTTGACTCAGATACAGCCAAGCTGCTAGTGATTGACTCTATGTGAATTAGGGGTTCACAGCTCTCCTTAGGTGTTAGGTAAGAAATAAGAAGGTCAATCTGATTGCATTTCCCAGGTGCTGGGTACAGAGGATGTGGTAACCTTGTGTAGAGCTGTATTAGTGACTAACTTTTATTTTTTAATTAAAAAAATTATTGCCAGGTCCACAGGTGTGTGCATGTAGACTCAACTTCTCAGGAGGCTGAGACAGGAAGGCTACTTGAGCTCAAAAGTATGAGGCCAGCCTGGGCAATTTAGTTGACTTTGCTTCGAAGGCAAAACAAAACAAAATAACTGTGTTGTGTGTGTTTAGTGCCTCAACGTTAAAGCTTCCCAAGAGCTTCAAAATGTTTGACCACCATGGAGGTGATGGAGCAGCAGGTATGGTTTGGGTAAAGGGCCAAGTGGGAGGAAGCAACATGAACAGTAATGGACAGAATCACAAATATAGTGACACCAGATGCCTGAGGAGTAATCTGGCAGCTCTTCTTTCGTCAGTAAATAAATTCACATAAAAACTTATACATGTGGCCCTGAGGCTCTCTAACCCAAGATGGTAGAAGACAGCCATGTTGATTCAGTGGCACTTTTTGCTACTTTGAAGAAATCAAGTGAAGCTGATCCCTTGGAAGTGAATACATGACACAGCATACAGGGACTGGGTCAACTGGAAAACTATGACACTAGAGAGGAAAGTACAAAGCTGCCAGGGATCAGTTTAAACATTTTTTACTTGCCTGCTTCACCAACTTTATGGAGTGTCAAGTGCTCTACCTTTTAAGGAAGAATTCTCAGTCAAGCCAAATTTCTCTGCCTTCTGTAATACACAGTCTACACTGATAAAATTGAGTTTTAAAATAAGTTTTTAATCACAGGTTTTAAAATTGTACAATCCTGTAACATCAAGGATGGGAGTAGAGGAGACATCAACAATATGTTAAAATATTGTAACAATAATAGTTATTTTATAATTCAAACTTCAGGGGATGTGAAGAACCTACTGAACAAATGCTGGTTACAGAGGAAGGCAAAAGATGGAGGCAGGGAGCAGGGGAAGGATTTTAAAAATATTACAAGACGGCTTTAAATTATGCTGCTTTGCTCTTCATTTGGACTGGAGACAAAAAGGCTGTAACATCGACATGGGAGATTGAGCCTCACTTGTTTAGACGTATGTGTGAATTTCCTTTAAATATCACAGTCTCTGTGTAAATGACAGATGACACTGTTGTAGAAATGTAGTCTTCCCATGACATTTTATTGCTGACTTCTTTCAAAAAAAATGAACGTATTAAAAAAATCTGAAAAAAATCTCAGGTCTCTCCACTTCTCTCTTTTTTTTTTTTTTTTTTTTTTAAATGAAAATGATGCAAGCATCTGACCCCAATCCCTCATAAAGTCTATGTGCTTCTCTGCCGTGTTCCACATCAGGCTTCATGTTTCCTATTTCAAAGTGAACATGTGGTTTTCTTTTTTCAGCTCTTGCACGAAGGAAGCTTAAGTTCTTCCTCTACAGAGACATGAAGATGATACCTCTTATGTAGTCAATTCCAGCTGTTGGCCTTAGGCCAGGTTTTGCAAGCATAATATAGTCCACCTTTGTGATATAGCTGAACTATCATGAACACTCAAAAAACAGAGGCAATAGAGTATTCTGTAAGGAGAACCAGCCTTGCAGAAAGCTCTGGGCTCGCCTGCATTACAAAATTTAAGAATGTGACTTTGGATAAATTGTGACTTTGGACCTTTCCAGGCCTCAGTTTCTGCTTCTGCAAGAGGATAATAAGGTAACTACCATGCAAGGTTATTGTGAAGAGTAAGGGAAACGCTGTATGTCATGTTCTTGGCATGGGAGCTAGTACACAGTGGGTGCTCCCCATCAGCTATTCATTCCATTCTTATCAGAAAAAATGATCAATAAAGACTAGAGACGTGGGCAGATAAATCATGCTCGGCGCTGCCTTCCCTTCCTACCCATCCTATGCCCATGAATTTGGCAATGGCCCAGCCTTGGCACAGTCTCTGCCATGTGGCATATGAACTTTTTGCTTATATAACAGAAACATGTACAGCCACCCTTCCCCAATGCTTCTCTCACGATGAGGTTAAGAGCCTTAGAAATACTAGCTTCCGAGTCCCTAAGCATAAAGTGAAAATTCTAAATAGTGGATCTGATAGGGGAGAGTAACTGATCTTCACTCACTTAAGATTCATATTGAAATTAGTTCGAATTTGTCGTTCATGTATCTTCTGGCAGCAAAAGAAAGTTGGATGCCAGAAAAAAGTTATTTGCAGATTTAAACATAGTCACAGACAAGCAACAGACAGAAAATAAAACAACTACGGTATATGTAAATTCTGATGAATTAGCTTATAGTAAATCATGGGGATAGCTCAAGTCACAGAAGCACTCAGGGGATATGTTTACTATTGAAAAACCCAGGGGAGAGGAGCATTTAAAATACAGCTATTGGCTTGAGCCAAGGAGAGTATCTGTTCTCTGAAAAGGAGGCTAAAATTGAAGCAGAAGATATTTCAGAGAGATGTGAGATGACTCAGTTGATGGCAAGAACTCTTCTTGGCACACTGTAACCGTGGTGTGGTGTCCCCAGGCGCACAGAAGCGGCCTACTGAAGCTTACTCCTGGGGAGTTTTGATAAAAAGCAAGCAAGAAAGCCAGTATTTATAGAGCAATTAGATTTTAATATCTAAAAAATGAGGATTTACCAAAGGCCAGAGCACTATGTGGAATTTAGGTGTCAATTTAAGAAAGCCACAAAAATATCGTGGCTGCTCAGTCACTCTCAAATTCTAGCATTCAAATGAGTTCAGCGGGAATGGAGACTTTTAATCAAGCCCTGCTCAAATAGAACTCCTAAAACTGCTTCTCATGACACTGCTACCAAGGCCTAAAGAAAGCAAGCGTGCTTATTTACTGCGAAGGAGAAATTGTTTCCATTTCTGAACATACAGCACTAGGCAAAGTGAAAGGGTCCTCTCTCCATCCCGGGAGAGTCCTCCTGAAGGGACTGAATTCATAGCACTGTGTGTCCTATTGGTTACTGCTGCTTGTGGTGGTTTATTTGACCATGTGGAGTGAGTGCTGTGGCTACACAGCAGGCAGGAGACAAAATGAAAAACACTGACCTCCAGTGTGAACTGTAACATCATACTAACTTTTCTCTTTTGACTCTGAATAAATGAATAGGGAGGAAAAAAGCAAGCAGAGTCCACGTGTAATTGAAAGAGAAAACTCACTTCACCTCCTAGCACCCCTGCTACACATCGATGGGGAGTTACGTAACCAGGGCAAGGTATTTAATAATAGTTACAGTAATAGTAGCTCCCAGTCATGGAGAATTGTGGGTGCTTAAGCAGTGTGTATATGTTAATCCTTAAGCTCAAATTTTCTAGTCTATAAATCAAGGGCAACAATGCACCTATTTTGGTTGCAAGTTGAGGTAACAGGGTCGAACAGTTTCAAACTGACAAACCTGGGTTAAAATGCCAGCTCCAAATTCTACTATTTGATCTAGTTCATCTTCCGTTTTCTTATCTCTGATGTGAAGATGACGCTCCCTACCTCAAAGGCCTTCAGTGGGGAACTGAGGGAGAAAATAAGTCAAACACCAGCTGGTGTCTGTATCCCTAGAGATGCCCAATAAAGGTCCGTATGTTGGCTCACACCACGAGCTGTGTTTGATGGCTACAGTATCTAAAGATGCATTTTCTTTCATAACAACAATAATACTATCCGGATCAAGTGTAATATGCCAGACACTGGCTTAACAGCTTCAAATCTAGGAATTCATTTAATCCTCATCACTGTTAATCCCATTTTACAGGTGGAGACATTGAGGCACATAGATCAAGTAACTTCCCCACATTCAGATAGATGGTACCAGGCTGAGCAAGCCAGTTCCATAGGCTACATATTCTCCTAACCACAAAGCAACAGAGCTTACTGGGCCAGCTGTTTGAGAGTGTGCGCTGCAAGGAATCTCTGCTGGGATCAGCACTGGATGGCTGTTCTCACAAACTACAGTGTGCTAAGTTTTCAATTTCTGAAATAACACTTTTGGTATTTTCTTAGAATTGCATTTTAGGTAAGGTATCCATCTTGATTTGTTTTCCGGAATACCATATAAGTTCACTTCTCTCTAAAGATTGCCCAAATAAATCTTACATAAATACGTACCCCTGAATTTGAGCTTAAACAATTATTTTGAGTCCAAATTTACTCATGTATATATTTATTCAAGTATATATCAGGGCATTTTAATGAGATCTAGTTTGCTAACATAATGACTTCAATTAAAAATACTCCAAAGAGTCCCTTATTTTTAATAGTCATTGTCTACCAGCCAGACAGCAGTGCTCCATGGTATTTCAAAGTATCCCTTTTACAAATTTAATCAACTCCAGTATTAAACATCAATGATGATAATCTACTGCTCTCCCTAAAAGGAATCTCTAGGGGACAGCTGAGATGGAAAGGTTAAAGATTTCCATCCTTCAAAGTAGGACACTGCAGCTACCTATAAATCATGCTCTTTGTTTATTAAGATAATTAAGCCCATCAGTACACTTAACTTCCAGACTCAACAATTGTCTGGGATGAACAATTTCCACTTTTTCTAAAACAAAAGGGATGTGTTCAAAAGGGGGTCCTCTGCATGCTCCCTGCACAATGCATGCTATTTTAAAACATGATTTATGTGTCTAATTCCTGGAGCTGCCTTGAAAAATATACTGGGTTCTTCCTCCCCTGCTCCCTATTAGGAGAAGACACTCCAATTTGAAGAGTGCACTCTGTTTCTGACTACAGGCCTCTATATCATGTCGGCATTTTCATTAAATACTGTTCAAGTTGGACTTTAAACAAATGGAATGGAGAGCCACAGCTGCAGCCACCGCAGAGAGGCAAAGTTATCCAGTCGGGAGCCTTACATAAGAGGCGCAGGACGATCAGGATGAAACCCAAGTACTGTCATCTGAATCCTATTTCCGAGACTTGCTCACATTCTTAAAGTGCGTGAAAACGCATGCACAGAGCGTTTTTTACATTTTATATGCCTTCGAGTACAAAATACTGGGTTGACATACAAGTCTTTTTTTTTCTTCCTGAAAGAACGAGGCTCCAATTATGGGAACACCGGCAACTTCTGCCTAGGGGAAGAGTAAAGTGGGATGCGCGGGAAGCCTGCAGGCCTGAAAAGGAAAGGCTTAGCTTCCTTTCCTGGAGATTCACCGCAGGGCTGGCCATCCAAGAATACCACAGGAGGACTCGGCGTGGAGGGGCCCAGACTCGGGACCCGCGCCCGCCACACTCACACGCCGGTACGGAGCCGAGGAGCTCAGCGGGTGCAGGGAGCAGCAGGCGAGGTGCCCTCGGAGCACCTGCCTTCTGAGCACCTGTCTCCGCAGCACATTTCCACCCGGCGCGGCTCCGGCTCCTCGCGCGCCGCGGCCCTCCGCACCCCGCACTCCTCCCCCCGACTGCAGCCCCGCTAACCGGAGACGCCGCCTCCCGGGTCCCACAACACGGAGCTCGTAAAAACGGACCTCTCCCTCCCACAGCGCCCTCAACTTCGGGAACTACAGACAACTCACCGGGCGCAGGTGGCGCCGTCTTCTTTCCCGGGGCCGCGCTCCGTGGCAGCACCTGAACTCCGGCAGCGCCGGGCCCGCAGACCCCGCAGCGGCCCCCGGCGCGGCCGCTCTGCACCAGGACAGCCGGTCGACGCGCCCAACCCGGCGCGCACTGTCCGGGGCGCACCGCCCGCGGCTGACTGGGAGCTGCAGCTGCCGCGAGCCCGGGAACGCCGCGCTCCCAGCTCCTGGCGCGCGTCTGCGGCTCCCGGGGAATCGCCGCCCAACTAGAAACCCCGCAGGAGAAGAGCCGGCAGCTCGCCCCCAGAGGCTCGGTCACAGCGCGGGCACGAGAGCGAGCCGGCGGGCTCCGCAGTCCGCACTCGCCGCCGCGCCGCGGAGAATGACAGGCGCCGAGGCGGAGCAGCCGCGCGGGGCGCCGGACGCGGGGCGCGAGTGCGCATGTGCGCGGCCCGCTGCGGCACGTCACGGGCGGGCGTGGGGCGGGGGGCGAGGAGCAGAGGTGGGCGGGGCCGGGGCTCCGGGTTGCGGTGCGGGCCGCCCGCCCGCGGGAAGGTGCAGGAAGTGTGCGTCTTGGGTTTTGTAAACGTACAGCTCTGCGGTTGAACTTGTTTGTCTCTGGGACCCATTGTCTCTTAAGAAGCACTGTTTATCTAAGCAGTCTTCAAGGTCCCCGGCGAGCCCACGAGGCTCATTTAAGTCAGGTTATTGCTTAGCCATGGGCTGCAGTGGGAGTGGTGGGGGGGAGTGGTCCTTCATCTGGGCTGTGCATGAAGATAACTTGAGGAGCTTGGAAGAAGAGCCCTTTGCCCAGGCCACACCCTCAGAATGAGCCCGGAGAATCTCTAGGTGGGGCCCAGGTCTGTAGTTGGAAGGTTTCTTGAAGCTTGCCAGGGCAAAGCAATGCTCCAACCTCCGGTGTGTGACAGGATCGCTATAGTGCAGATTCAGATTCAGCGGGTCCAGACGGAGGGGGAGGGAATGTCTATTTTAACAAGCTCCAGCTCCTGGGAATGATCCAGGTCCAGTTCACCCCGTTCTTGCTACTCAGTATGTGAACTGGAATCCAGAGTAGAGCTTCCTGAAATGTTGGTCTGCCTGACAGTCACACTGGAGCTTTTAAAAATACAGACCAAATACCCAGGCCCTATCCACAGTGGTTCTAGTTCAACTCTTGAGCAAACGTGGTGCTCTAGAACAAGCACTCTAGGTAACTGATAGGGGTTTTGGTTTCAGGTTGTTATACCAGCAGCTTGTAGTTGGGAATAGACTTTTGTAGTGACAAAGAGCCAAGTCAGATCTAGAACTCAGGACTTCTCACTCCAACTCCAGTGCATTCTACACCAACTCTGTTTTACCAGAATGTCCCATTTTTCTACAAGTATTATTCAGTTTCCTTAGGAAAAAAAGGTACAAATTATATTGAATACGTACATATACACTTTATTGAACATTTGTTACATATATCATTTTAAAATGTTGGCTGGGAAGAAGGCTCATGATAAGGAGTAGGGAGCAGAGTGACAAAGTGAGGGATGCTAGGTGTGTGCAGCTGGAGGGTGTGAGAGGAAACAAACCTTGAACTCAACCTTGAGTTTGCAAAGGTGCTTTGGAGACGCAAAACCAGGGACGGGGCTTGGCTTCCTGCTTCAGAACATGGCATTGAATTCCGGTGTTGAAAAGCTTATGGAGGTATGGATTTCACTGTGTTGCTTCATTGAATTTCTTGGTGGTCTCTTAAATTAGATTTAAAAGATAGCGTGCCCATTTTACACATTCGAAGGACACTTTGGACATTAATTGATTATTCTAGTGGAAGCCTGGATTTCAGTGTACCATGTGGCTTCTGTAACTAAGGAAAACGATTCAGATCTTATAAGGAAAATGGTTTCTGTATTTACTATGCAGATTTTTAAAGTCTGTGCCTAAATTTAGGCTTTCATTTTTGTAGGATGGGAATGCAATTTGTGTCTTCATCCAATTTTGCACCTCCATATATTGTACTAGGATTGTAAAGTCATTCTGAAGGCGTCTTAGTCCCAGGACATTGCACTGACACAGTACAGGCCTCACAGAGGAGCTTGAAGGGCAACACCAGCATTTTCTGGCAACAAGTGTAATTGTCATCCTACTTTGACCCACATCAGACCCCAAGTGGTGTAGCCAAAATCACCAATACCAGCAGGGCCCATCTCAAACGTTGGTCCCTTTCCTCTTTTCTCTTCATTAAGTGATAAACTGAAGATAATTTTTCATTTCCAAATTGTTAACAGAAAGATTTGCCATCAATAAATTAGAACCCAAACGTATCTCAAAGCCAGTTCTTGTGGTGACAGTAAATACTGTGAATTGTACTCCTAATCTAAGAAAAGTTTTGGTGGCAAGTGGGTGATAGTTATATGTCATCTTCCAATCCACAGATTGGCCTGGGAATGCTGTATCGCCAGCTACATCCTGCCTACCTTTATCTTTACTGCCCATGTAGCTCTTCTGTTTGAGCCATTCTTTTGCTTATGAAATAAAAAACACATTCCTAAGAAATTGTGGGAGCTGCTACATCATAGGCTATAGAACCTTGTTCAGTTTTTAATAAGAAAATATTTAAATTTTTAAAAATGGGGTTGGGGGAATAGCTTAGCGGTAGAGTGCTTGCCTCGCATGCTTCAGACCATAGGTTCAATCCCTAGTACGGCAACAAGAACAGCAATAAGAAGGTAACAATATAGTCGTATTGGGACACATCAGGTAAAAAAATCCAAAGTTGTTATTCTGTTTTCTTAGATGTTAGAAACTCCAACCAAAATAAAAGTATCTATACATCAAAATGAAAGTGTATAGTTTTTAATTCATTTTTATATTGACTGCAAGAGATCCAGGATTTAATTATAGAAAAATTTAATTAGTATGACTGACTGCCATTGGATTTGAGTCACAGTTATTGTCATTAAACACTTAAAATGTGTGATTCTGTATAAATATTGATTGAATCTTAGTATTGACCATGTCTGCATGTAGAATTTCTTATTAGCTGCTACATCTTTTCCCTGAGGCCTTTATTCCTTACGGGTCAGCAAAGTCTGTGCTTTGGCTGAGAATGTTTCATTCACAGCCCCAGAAGTACCAGTTGTGAGATTTTTAATTATCCAGGTACTAGAAATGGCTCCAAATCTATTCTTCCCCTCATTCAAAGAACTGTACCTAAGACAGGTTTTTATTAAACTCTTTCTGCTAAGAATCACTGGCTGATCACTGAGCTGAGAATCTTTGGCTCAAAAACTCTCCACCTTTATTAATTACATTTCTTTATTCATTTCATTCAAAGGAATTCTTTGACATGAAAATTGTCGACCCCTGCCTAGCTCATAGACAGAACAGATAAGAGAACTGTGGGGAGTTCAAGGCGACTGGCGAGGCTGAGATACAATTAGGAGCAAAGAATTATAGGCTACGTGGTGAAAAATAAGCTCACCTTGAAAACATATCAGTTTGTGCTGGATTTTTGGACAAAGGTTTATCACAAAGTTTGCATTGTTTGAACCTACGCAGCAGCAGTGAAGTCTACTGCAAACCACATCTAAATCCTTGTAGGGGGTGGGGTGAGGGTGGGTTAGCATTGTATCTTTTTTCAGAAAAACTTTGAAAACTATTGAAAGCCCAATTCTTCTTGCTCTAACAAAAGAAACCTATGAAATGCCTGTATTTCAAATGTTCATAGCTAAATTAGTTCGTTTAGGACATACAGCAGACGCACAGTAATTGAAGTATAATACATAATTTAGATTTTCAGGCTAGCTCCTAAATGTTTTTAAGCCCACAAATAGGTGAAGAGTGTTACACTTCTTTCTGTATCCACAGGTTCCACATCTGAGGAGTCAACCAGACTACTGAGGGGGAGGGGAATTGTGTTTGTAATGAACACATGGAGACTTTTCCTCATCATTATTCCCTAAGCAACATACTTTATTTACATATTAGTTACACTGTGTTAGGTATTAGTAGTCTGGAGATTGTTCAAAATATGCAGGAGGAGAGGAATAAGTTTCATGCAAATACTATGTGGTTTTATATAAGGGACTTGAGTTTGTGCGGAGTTTGATAACTGCAGGGAACCGACCCCTGTAAATACTGAGATACTGAAGGACTCAATGACTGGTAAGTATATAACCCCAAGCCTGAAGGGTAATAGCCATTGCCAAGGACTCCGGCCAAAGGTAGGAGTTGGGAGAGGGGCTGGCAAGATGGAATGTAGGGACCAAAATGGAAGAAGAGAAGTGGCTTTGTGGCTGAGGAGTGGAAGCGGGTGGAGACTGGCTACCAGCAGCTTCTGAAGTGCGTTGGGAACGGCCTGTGACTTAAATGAGAAGATTGGTTGAGGTGATACAGGTAGCTTAGGATTTGCCTGTACTTAAAATCCTGAGGAGTCCACGTCTGACTTAGCTGTAGGGAAAAAATGACCAGAGAGTAATACATGATAAATGCTTTGAAGAACTCCTGCAGAGATGGACATTCAGTTTCAATCCCTTGACCTTTACTTACCCCTCCGTCCCAAGCAAGTTGCCCACTAACAGAAGGAGAGGGCCATAAAGGAGATGCCTTGTGGCACGGTGCAAACCACAGGATTTATCTGGCCTAGACATTTACTGTCTCTGTCCATTGTAATCATGTAGTCCACGTCTTTGATTACCTAACACAAAGTGCAATAGCTTCAAGCACATAGTAGGGTCCTAATAAATGCTTGTTGTTAATGACTGGGCTTCTAGGAAAATCTCTCCTCGAGTTAAATTCTATAGCTACGTGCCTTCCAATTTTCCATTTTGTTATTTTAATGTAAGCTATGATTGACTATAGCTTTTAAGAAAGTGCTTTCCTTTTCCGACAGAAGACTTAAGAGCGATTTTAGGGCTCCTCTGAGAACAGGAGATTCATGTAGAAAAGGCTTTCAGGGAGATCAAGGCAAAGCCTGCTAATGTAACTCTGGCCTCACATGCTGGTGCACAGGAGAAGGCAAGGTTATGGACTTGACACTTCCAGATCTTTCTACTGAAGAAAGAAATTATAGTGGCAAGAGAGACAGTACTTACAAAAGTGGAAAAGAAGTATCTTAAGGAAATGTCTTTACATTAAAAAATGGGTATTCCCATTGTCCGTTCTTAGCCTGACCTTATGCATTCCTTAAATTTCTCTCCTGGTATGAGCGTTCAAGATTTGTGGCTGCAAAACTAATGTGAATATTTGCAATATTAGTGGAGACTCCTTAGGTTCACTTTTACTTCTGCCTTTATCACTTCTATATAACAGTTGTTAAAAACATAATCTAATTAGGCATTAGAGAAAACTATGTGTTTTGTCAGTCATTAATCATAAGCCATGCACTAGCCAAAAAACTAAACTCAGAGATTGAGAAAGGAAGATTCTGACATTGAAAAGAGCTTCAATTCTAAGGCAAGTTACTGTGCAGTCTCCAATGTCTGAGAGGTGTGAAAGATTTTCAGTGGCTGGTACATTTCTGTCATTTCTTGTCCCATTAGACAGCTTCCTGCATCCCACCCTTTCAACACTTTTTCAGCAAATAGACTTTGTGGCTCTTGGTCTTGCACCTTTTCTGGAGAGCAGGTCATCTCTCATTATATAGGGACAAGAGATGAGAGGGAGAGGAAACTGAGAATACAGTGGCTTTCTCTTTCAGCTGGGAGCCCATGCAGAAGTGGAAGAATATGCATTGTTTACTTGGCTTTCTTCCTCAGTCTGTATATGCTTTCTTATCTGGAAATGGAGATAACAGTAGTAGTTATTCTCTGAAAAAATCAGCCCCTTACCTACTCCTGTTTCCCTGTGAAGAAGGGTTCAGTTTCAGCTCAACTCTGTTTCTCCCTTTCCTGCTCCCAAAGCAAAGAAGGCTCCTCTAAAGGGGTGATGATGGTTAGTAATGAGGGCCTGTGCGAGTGAGTGCCCCCAAGTTTCCATACCTGCGGCTGTGGTGAAACCTAGCATTCTGATTAGGGAACAAACACTCCTGGCATTCGAGATATTCCTTGTGCGATAGGTGGTCATAGCTGAGTGGAGTCTCAAACGTGTTCTCCTGCAGCTAAATAAAAGTACAAGTTTAGCTTGATAGAAACGCAAGGGACCTTGGAAATTTCGCAGCAAGTCAAGATACAAAGAATTCCCACAGGCAAAAGCCATAAAATAAACCATCACTCCAAGATGTCTTGTAAAAACAGCAGTTGCTTTTAGAAATATTTAATCCCAAATTCCACCGAAGTGCACGTGGTATTTCCTGTTTCTGGAAACAGAGGGAAATTAAGCTCCGTTTGAAAGAAAGCAAGCAGAGCCAGATGTTGGTGTTGGTAATGATCTGCAGAGCCCAACACACATGTGGTGGCAGTCAGAGAAGTACATGACAGCTGTCTGAAGCCCTGGGAGCCTAATTTTTCTTGGCTAGAAAAGAAACAAAGTGTAGGGGCTGTTTTGTTTATGTGTGCCAGGAGACAGCTGAGTCCAAGAGACATAATTTTGGTTTGTGGAGCCAGCAACTGCAATTTAAAATATTTTTTCTCTCTTTTGATATACTTAATTCAAATCACTTATTCAAGGACTGTTTCGTATCCAATCAAATCCAGTGATATTCTAAAGCTTTTTAAATGACTATGGGACTGTTCCATTTTGAAACCAATTATAGGCGATTCATAGTGGTTTACTTTGTCCATATTAATGGTTAGAGTTTTTCTGAGAATGCATGATTGGATTTCTTGATTAAAAGAGCCTCTGGGTACACAGGAGTGACAAGGATCCACTCCAGCTACACTGCCCTCCATACTGAAGGTTCTTCTTTGATGAAATTGGTTTGTTCTCTGTTGCTTTATCCCCTTTTGTCTTTCCTTGCCTTTCTGTTTCACTGGTGTTTTTAATCCAAGCACTCCTGTACCACCTTGTCCTTGGAACACTAGCTCTTATGGTTTAAATCTAAAATCTCTACCTGAGGCCTCAGGCATTCAGAACATCATCTGAATGGGCTTTTGGAAGGTGGTTGGGTGCTGAGGGCCCTTAGTTTCATCTGTGGATTAATCCACTGATGGGATCCTAATTTGATGGCATTTTTGGGAGGTGATGGAAACAGCAGGCAGGGAGTAGATCATGAAAGCATGACCTTGGTTCTCTCTCTCTCTCACAGCCACCATGAGGAACAGTTTTCTTCCTCACATCCTTCTACCATGATGTTACGGCTTCGCCATGATGTTACTGGAACCAAATGAGCATAGACTGAAACATACATTGGTATTGAAAATTCAGGGCCTGGAGGAGAGATTCCTCCAGCAAGGATGATCAAAGTAAACTGTTCTGTATTATAGATATAAGCACATGCATCTCGATTGCTCAATAAAACAGAAAGCTACTGAGAGCAGACACTATATTTTCACACTCCTTTGTATTGCCGCTTTCCTTCCCATTCCTTAACTATGGAGGTATTTTATACAAAATAGCAAGACCATTATCCATATCCATTCTTATGATGCTGCTGATCTTTGTAATGATATTGTTTTGGCGGAAGAGAAGATGTAATGTTTATGGGAGAAGATAAACAACACTAGGAGCAATTCACCATCTACCCTATTTGGATTGCAGAGCTATCAATGTCTATCGTCACAAATTTACTCCATCTGAATTATAAGGTGAGGGCTTGGTCTTAACAGAAATTGAAGCCCAGTTACTAGAACTGAAGTAGAAGATGTGATTTAGGGTAATATGAAGATTTACTTGCTAGTGAACTCTGGGGTAAGGATACTCCAGCTCCTCTTCCTGTTCTCAATGGATGGGATTGAACCCAAGCCTGGAGAAGGTCTAGGCCTGTAACTGGGGAAAAGATCATCCTCTATGGGACAGAAGGGATACTGGAGCAGAAAACCAAGCCAGGCATTTTCCTTGTTGCAGTGCCTTTCACAGCAGGCAGCTTGACATGAACAGTGGGATTCACTGTGTCTCCCCATCCTGTTTATAGTTGCTTGCTCTGGTGACCCTGTTGAACCAGGTCTGTTGCCTGATCCCAAGAGTAGCCTGATGCAAAGGGGTGGGGGTAAATAGCTGAAGCAATAGGACTAGCTTCCTCTGAAATGTATGCTGGAGAATTTAGAGTGGATGAAGGAAAATGGGTCAGATAAACACAGAAAAGAAGAGATCCAACAGAAGGCAGAGCAGCCCAGCAAATGCAATGATTTTTCAGGTCCTTCATTTCTTTAAATAAAGTTCTTTCCATTGCATGACAAAAAAAACTAACATACTGCTCAATGAATGTTTATAAAGTGAATGACTAAAAATACATTGTGAATATTACTAAGCACCCATAAAACAATATTTGTATGCATTTATGGCATGATAAAAATACTTCTAGTCTTTGTCTCTGGTTCCTAGCAGAGAGCTTCAAAATCTTTAAAATTTCCTGAGGGATAGGAATGTCTTTTGCTACTCATAATTAACCCCTTTGGGTACTCGAGTTTAAATTAATGAGACACGAGGGGGAACTAACCATGTGATTAGAGGGTTTCAACCACATCCTCCAGCCTCTGAGGAGAAGACAGGGCCTGGACAACTTTCCTGAATTTTGTGACTGTGAGTCCTTCTAGTGAATTATTGAACCTAAAGAAGGGTTGTGGGACGCCAAATTTGCAGCCAAGTCAGAGACAAAGGCACGTAGTCTGGGGACCCTGTGTGTAGCTGGTGTCTGAACTAAGAGTTGTCACTTTGGAAAGCTCACCTTCTAACTTGTGGGATCCAGTGCTCACTCCAAGTAGTTAGTGACCTAATTGAATTATAAGACACCCAACTGGAGTGAAAGAGTTGGTGCAGAACACAGCATTACATTCTTTGTGCATTTAAAAATATACCATGTTTCGTGATGTGTATTTACAGTGTTAGCACAGAGCATAAATGGCATCATCACCATCATCACCATCATCATCACCATCATCATCATCTCAAGGAGAGAGTAATTATATGAGGGTTTTGGGTCCCTTTTGGTCAATCTGCATGTGTTGATTTATGACCAGTGGAGTAATCAGCACATTTTTATACCTACTTGGCAAATCTCCAGTTGGACTGCTAGCTCCTGGGAGTCAGGGCTACATCTTCTACGTCTTTGTATTTCAAACCATGCACAGTGTCTTGTCTTTAACAATTCTAAGTACTCGAAAATGTTTATGGTTGACATAACATACAAATAAGTACTTGTTAATTACAGCCTCTTATGTATTCATTTAATAGTCTCATCTTTCTGGACGTTGCTTCAGTAATCATTTTTCTTTCCTTATTTCACAAATAGGAAAAGTAAGCCACAGGTAAGTGCATTATCTAGGGTATGAAAGCAAGTCAGTGCCAGATCTGAAATTAAAGGTCAATTTCCCCTGAGTTTTCAAGCCAATTAGTTAGCTTATCAAAGTATTAAAGTCCAGTTCTGAGTATTCCGGGGAAGATGACAGACAGTGAAGTAGATGAGGAAATTTGGAATCTGATTCTATTATGAGCAGTACAGATGGAAACACTTTGTCATTCATTTTAGAATTGCTCATTTAGCCTTATGTTTATGTGAGTAGCTAAACCCGGCATCTTCTTGCCAAATTAAGTCAGTGAATCATTTGTACTGATAGGTTAGGATCTAACTTAATCTAGGATATGCTGAGGAAAAGAAATAGACACTAAGCATTGACAAAAACAGAAGCGACAAACTTTTTTTTTTTTAATCACAAGTGTATAAAAAGGTCTTACTTCTCTCACAGGTTAAGATGTAATTAGTTCTGTTTAGTTGTAGCTGGACTTACCCATGAGTCTTAATCATGTTGTAAACAGAATTGAAACTGTAACTTTGCGGCCAGAGGAATTTTTAATGACCAAGGGAGATACCAGGCAACAGTTTATTTCAGATGGGAAAACAGAAAGTGATTCTGGATTTTATCTGATTTAATGTTACTCTTCAGAAGTAATTACTTGCTTTTCTAACATACTAAACTTACACTTTATTACTAACAAAATCTCTGAAAATGACAGCAACTGTTAGGGAACAGTGTTATGGTAACATTCTATTTGACAACATGCAATCATGCCCACCAAAGAGCTTTAAATTCCTCCTCAAACACGTGGTAAGAAACTTCAAAGTTTATTTAACCCAGTGCTGAGTCCATAACAAGCTCAATAATAAGCATGTGTTGATAGACTGCTTCTCAACGCATTTCCCAAGGACCTTTATCTAAATGGAAAACACTGACAGAAATGTTTTCCTGGAGTCTTAGGCTTAGATGTACTTATGACATGTTCCTTGAGACAAGCGGATGACTTTAGTGGCCATTCTGTAGTTAAGGGAAAGGTTTGTGGCCCTTTGGTTCTAGCTCTTGATGGGGGATCATGCCCAGAAGGCGGCTGGGTAGAAGCTGTGAGTGCTGTTCCGTATCAGCTCTTGCGTGTGTGAGATCTAGATTGACAATCATCTGTAGTGTATGATCCTCACTGATGAACATTTGGTCGACTTGACTACTCGAGCCTCAGAGACTGACCTGACTTTGATTACTTAATGCCAGAGAAGTCCAGATCAGTTCTCTTTTGAGATCCGCCCATAGTCATTACAAATGTCCTGAATTTCAGAGCAGTTCACTGGACTCTTCCAGCTATGACCCATGGCAGGACCACCCTCATGAGCCACAGGAGAATGGAAAGAGGCTTGGTTAGAAAGACAAGTGGCCTCGGTTAGAAAGTTCTCTACCTGCTGCAACTGGGACCTCAGCAGTCCCTCATCAGGAGAGCAGCCAGCAATGAGACTCAGCCTCCAGCATGGTGGTTAACACTGAGGGCTTCTGGCAAAGGTAACCTCGGTTTCTGTGCCTGCTGTGATAGGTACTAGAATCTCAGTCAAGTCGCTCATCCTCTCTGTGCCTCAAGATTTCTTGTCTGGAAATGAGGCAATAGCTTATTTTATTTAATACTGAATAATAAGCCAAATAAATATGCTAATAATAAGCTTGATGGTTTCTGAGCATTTAGCAGCCTCTGGGACCTATAAAGTACTCAAATCACTACCATGCTCACTTACCTGTGCTAGGAGCTGAATGTGCATTCTTTTATCTGTAGTTTGTTTACTTTTCACAGACAGTATGAGACACCACATTCCCATTTTATAGATGTGGAAGCTGAGGCACACTTAGGCTAAGTAATTTGTTAAGACTGCACAGCTGGTAGTCAGTATATCACCTCCAAGCCTTTGAGCCCAGGCCGTGCAGCTCTGGAGTACAGACACTGGGCCACCGTTCTCTACTGCTTGTCTAATAAATCAGTGTGCTATTTTATTTATTGCTTTCCTTCCTGTCTTTCCAACTGTGTGACACAGCCATGACCCCCAGTCCCCAGGTCTTGAGTCTCGGGAGATGCAGCAGCTGCTCCTCCCCTGGTGGACCCGCTGTGACCCCTGCCAAGCCTCTTGCCACTTGCATGATTCCCACGAAGGGAAAAGGTAGCAGGAAGGCTCAAAGTTGGCATTGAAGGAGTTATATTTTTGCTTGGATTCTGTCGCTCTCCTTAGATACACTTAAATACTTTCTTTGGGTCTTAATTTCCTAAATTATAAAATGATAAACTTCTGTATCTAGAATTTCACAAAACATCACTTGTTTATTTAAGCGTAACACACATTTGCTGAATACTTGCTGAGTGCAGAGCATTGCATTCTTTGCTGAAAATGGGAAAAAAATAAATAGAAGCCATGATCTTAACTACAAGAAATTTTTGTCTTGAATAATGGACAACTGCATAAATAACCATGATGGAGAACTTGTGTGAATTGAGAAGACCTGGGATCAATACAATTTCCCAGCTCCTAAATATGTACCACTTTAAACAAATTATCTCTGTGAAACACTCATTTTCTCACTTGCAAAATGAGCTCGATATTACTTTCCGCATGAGATTTGGATAGTTGATGGTACTCGTCAATGTTATTAAGAATATTCAACACATGCTTTGAATAAGTGCATCATTTAAAAGAAAAAATATAAGGTTATCAACAGGAAAATATGTAACAGTGTGAGAAGTTAAAGGTGTATATGAATCATAGACTACACTCATTTTCTTGCTCTACTTTCAACATAACCTAAGTAAGAGAACATGTACTGTATTAGAGAATGTACTGTAAACTGGCTATGAATTTAAAAACTAGATGTCAAATAAAATTTTATGATGAGGACCTCTTCTAGCTTTGATCTTGTTATGGTTTGTGTCTAGATGTCCCCCCAAAGCCTCATGTGGTAAGAGATAGCTGGATCTAGAGTGTGTGATTACTAAATTGATCCATTGATCGGTTTGGCATCGTTCTGCTGGGATCAAGGATGTGAGACTGAGATTGGGGGTGGAAATGTGGGCCGCCCTGAGGGCAGGTAGCCTAGATAAAAGATACAGGAAGAAGCTAACTAGCTGCTTGTTTGCATTGCTTATTTGCATACATTCCTTGGATTTCCTCACTTTACTTTGCGGCCGGTCGGCTGCCGGTCTGCCACGCCGCCCCGCCTGGCACCCAGCAAACTATAGACTGAAACCTCTGTAGACTGTGAGCTAATAAACCTTTCTTCCCCTAACCTTGGGTGTCGAGTATTCTGTCCCAACAACGAGAGAAAAGTAACTAAAACAGATCTCTAGCAATGCCTCCCTGTATACATTGGAGAAGATGCATTTGTGCCCACCTGCATGGTGCATGTTTGGTGTCTTTTGTGGGGTGACCATGGGATGCACAGATTGGCTGATAACTCAAGACTCAAGTTCCTATAAAAGACAACAATACTTTATATAAGCAAAATAAAGAAATAAAGCACATTTTTCATTAGTGAGCAGTGACACCTATAATTCCAGCACCCAGGAGGCAGAGGCAGGAGGATTGCTGTGAGTTCAAGGCCAGTGTGGGCTAGTGAGTTCAAGGCCAGCCTGAGATAGCAAGACCTTATAACCAACCAGCCAACCAACCAACAAAGTGAGCTGTGAGAGGGTTGTCTCTTCCTTCTCATACCTGATACTTTCTTCCTGGTAAAGGGCTCTTGATAGCATAAAATGCCTGGACCTCCTCATGCCCTTCTAATCCCACCCAGGGAGAAAAGGGACTTGTTGTGATTGGTGAGGTTGAAAGGAGAAGCAGAGTGTGAACAATCCGTGCCCTCCTCTTTTTCCTCTGCTCCTTCCCTTCTACTTGTGTCACAGACATGACAAGGGGGAGGGGAGCTGCCTAATTCTGCTGTGCTGGAAAAGGGATGCCTGTTTGCCTAGGGATGTGTTAAGTCGCACTCTCTCGTGACATCTTTTTGGCTGCTATATTGTAGCCTCCTCTTACCTAACTTCTCTGTCTTATGCCTTAATTTATTTGGCATTCAAATGAGGAAAAATAAAGGTGTTAATTTTTGAGCATCTTTGATTTCCAACATTCAAGAAGAAGCTGTTGTTCTCATCACAGGGGTCCTCTGGTTTTTTTTGGTTCAAGTAGATGGATTTATACTGATTCGTCTGCACTGTCCTCTTTCCTCATTCTCTGATGGTGCTGTGTGTTTTTCAGGGTGATTATGGACTAATGGAACTAATTCCTACGTGGGTTTTAATTCTGTAAGGCTGAGTCAATGAGTGGGAAGAATTTAACTTCCTAATCATTTCATCCTTTGCTTGTGAAATCTACTATAAAATATGTCAATGACTACACTCATAATTATAAACACATTATTTTAGTGTAGCACTTTAATGTTAAAAGAATTCATATTATACTATTATCTAAATGCTAATAAGAATCAAATGCATATTAAAATAGGACCTGTCTATGCAACATGAGAAGTGTGCCATTTAGCCAATTTGTAAAGGGAAAAAAATGAAGCAGAAGGAGACTCAGTTCAAAGTTACACTGTGCATTAGTGGCCAAGCCAGGTGTGAATGGTGGATTTGCAAATAGTCTAGTTAAGGTCTAACCCCACTGAGCAGTGAATCTCTGATTTAATCTATGCTGATTTGAAAAAGTTGTAAAAAATATACAAGCACTTTATAAAGTTGTGAGGATCAAAGGAGATAATGTGTGCAAATGTAATTTTATAAAGTCTGAAATTAAACACATAAATTAGGCTTATTGCTATTTGTATTAATGATTGTCTTGTTGCTGGGACAAAATACCCAACAACCGTACCCTAAAGGGGAAAGGTTTAACTTGGCTTATAGTTCCAGAGACTTCAGTGCATGGTCATGTGGCTCCAAGGCAGAAACAGCATAGGGGAAGAGCTTGGTGGAGGAAAGCCTGCTTAGTCCATGGTGACCAGGAAACAGAGAGAGAAGGGAACAAGAGTGCATCCTTCCAGGTCACTCCCCCATCCTTTCAAACAGGTCCCATTTCCTAACAATGCATTCAGCTATAAATTCATCAATAGATGAATATGGAGCCCCATGACCCAATCACCTTCTTAAAAGCCCTATGGGGGACATTTTGGATCTAAACCACAACAATATTCAAGGATATGTTTACATAGTACAGATCTTCTATGTGGTCATTTTCTATTGAAAATTTATTACATTTGGTGAGACAGAAAAGATTTTGGTGATAAAGTGGTTTGGGTAGCTCTTTTAATCAGAAAATCAAGGTAATGTAAAATTAGAAAGCGGTTTGCAAATTTTGCATAAGCACACAAGAGTTAGTAACTGGCAATTGTGGAGCATAGGATCCTGTGACTCAGTCTTTTATCGGTGGCTAGAATTTTCTCATCTATGATTCCCTGGAGTAGCAATTCATTGATTCCTTGGTTCATTGTGACTTATTGGCTCAATTATTCACCCAGTAAATATTATTTGATACTATGTTTCAGACTTTTAGCGCGCTTGAGACAATGGTGAGGAAAGACATTCCATGTCCTCGTGGAGCTTACAGCATAGTGCCGGAAACAGTTAACTGTCAGGTAGTCAGGCAAACACAGTGACTGCTCAGAGGGAGAGATACCTGCTTCCGTAGGGGGACATAATTGCTGTGTTGGCTTAATCAGAAAGATCAGGTAAACTTCTTTGAGGGGGAGATGCATGGGCTTAAATTGGAAGGATGAGTTGTAGTAGCCATAAATAAAGAGGGAAAATAAAAACATTCTAAGCAATAGGAACAGCTTGGGCCAAGGCCTGAAATAAGAGAAAGCGCCAGAACATGAGTAAATCAAAGAAAGCTGATTAAATCAGGAACTTGTAGAGGAAAATGAGGCCGGAGAGATTTATGGCAGCAGAACACCAGGAAGAGTTGAAGGCTATGTTAAGGAGTTTGTAGTTTTTCCAAAGAGCATTAGGGGGACTCCATCGTGGGCAGGAGGCTTGAGCTTGCAGGTCAGGCTGCTTCCGGTATGGATTTGCGCTGGCTTGGCCCG
>PVJO010021346.1:0-30191 GCA_004026905.1 Hystrix cristata | reverse complement strand
GGGGGGGGGGGGGGGGGGGGGGGGGGCCAAGATGCACCAGCAGGGCTCCCAGCTAATCAAGTCACACTCAGAAGAAAAAGCACACCCTCCATCTGCAAAATGTCATCAGTAGCAAATCATTGTTATTGAAACCACTGACTTTTATATGGAGGTTTGTCAAACAACAATAAACACACATGTGAAACAAGGAACGAGTAGGACAACTTCATTGGGAAGACTTCAGGGGCTTGAGAAAGAGGCCATAAAGACAGACAGCTGCAGAAAGGGCGTCTAGGCAGAGCGAACAGCAAGGACACAGACCTTAAGGTAGGGCCACATCTGGCTTATTTGAGCAAGTTCAAGGAGCCAGTGAAGCTGGGACAGAGTGAGTACAGGGACAGATGCTCCAAGATGAGGTCCGGGCAGGGGTAGGAGCCAGACCAACAGAGGTTTGTGGTCATAGTAAAGACTGGAATGTTTCGCCCTGAGGCTGACAGAAAGCCACTGGAGATTTTTATGCATTCATTAAGTCATTCAACAAGTATCTCTTCAGCCTGAGTATGTGCCAGGCTCACAATGCTGGACATTCAGCACTCCTAATGACCAAGACTTCATGTGAGTGTTGGCAGGAGGAAGCAGAGATGGGGAGCCAGGATCACAAAAGAACGGGACCAAAGGGAAACACAGGAAGACTGCATCGGCTCGGGCCACCAAGAAGGGTACAGATCCATTCAGCCAAACCTCTCTTTGCTCACCTCAAAGTCTCTTTAGGGTCATTCGCTATAACTGCACCTTTGGGTGCAGTATACTGGTAAAGAAAGCTCAGTTCTCTTCTGATGCAATTTAATTTGCTCAAAGTTTTTTTCCATGTAAATCGGGGCATTTTGTCAGCCATGTACATGTATTCTCAAAAGCTCTTGCCAGGCTCCTGCATTCTGTGCTCTAAGTATGTGTCAATATATTTACAGAAAAACACTCTGTTAAATTTACAAAGAATCTCTTCAAAAAAGACACTGTGTACTTCCCAAAGGGTGCTTTACAAATACAATACTTTACAGATTGTGGTGAGGTTTGGGAGCAATTGACTCACCACCCGCATCTCATTCGTACAACCAAACGAAATGACAAAGCCGCAAGGAAAGAAGGCACAGAGCTAACGTTATCACCACTTTAAATAAAAGTTCATGAAGCAATCTTCCCGAAGTGTGTACCAGGCACATCAGAGTATACTTGGCACATGGACGATGACAGAGTAACAAGAGTGAAGATCGGCGAGGGAGAGATACATTTTATTCCTGAGGCCGGACAATCCAACAGCTTATACTGACTCAGGACCATCTCCCTGTTCAGGTGTGACTATGTACAAAATAAGGATCTCACAGAACTTCTGTCAGACATATTGTCTCTTTAGAAGGGAAACAGAAATATCCCCTTCCATCAGAATAAGATCCCTCTACTTAGGGTCTCCAACCATGAGTTGGTAAAGACAGAAAATCCCAAAATACTTTGCTGCTTTAGGACAGACCCTTGTTGAACTAACTCATTTCTCCCAGGAATGCAGGGAAACGATCCTTTTCATCTATGTTATTTCTTAAATTCTAATTAATGACAGGATTTCAATTTCCAGCTGCCCGATATTTAATAGCTTGATAGAGCATTTGTTCCCTGCCAGCAGTTCATATTTTTCTGATGTAAGGGCCATATGAAATAGACTTTTTTAAGTCCAAAAGTAGTATTTATTGTACCTACTAATGCTTTTCCTTGTATCTTTTTAATTATTCTTGTATTAGGTGTTTTATTTTTCATTTTAAATCTTCACTCTCAAAAACCCATAGCCTAAAATCTCTTGAAATATGATTCTAGTTTTAAGACACATGACAAAGTATCTCACATTCTCTGCTATTACACCCTCTGCATCCTCTCTCTGGTCCTGCACATTAACTTCTCTCCCCTAATCTGAAACAATAATTTCTAAAGATTCCAATCAGTCACTTCTTTACTTACATCTCTCCTCAAGGGACTGACCGACAGTTCTCCAAGTATGTCTCTTGGTTAACCAGAATCCAGAATCACTTGGAATCAAAATTCAGGTCCTGAGGACCAGACACTTAACTTGGAATTTCTAGATGTATGACCTAAAATTTCCAGCAAACATCCCAATTTGACTTGGTTGTACCAGATGTTTGAGGAGCACAGCTCCAGATAATGGTCCTTAAACACTATGATAATCTAATAAGTGCAGCAAATCCTCAGCCCAGGAAAATGTACAGAAAGACCACATGTTGTGCATTTTCTCAGGGCATTCACAGAATCCCTGCAGTCCTTCAATGCACACTTGCCCCGGGGCGTCTGGATCTGTATGCTGAACCCCTTTTTTAATAATCTCTTTGAGACTTCCAAGGAAATCATTGTGGGGAAACTGTGAGCACACACCGTGCTCCACTATGCTCTGTTCTGTTGAGAAAAGTCACTGACAATTTATGTCTTTTATCTCAACCTTAAAATGAAGTATGTTTCTTCTTACCCAATTCACACAAGTACTGTGAAGCTGAAATTGCTTTAAAAGCTTTAGGAGAAAGGTGCCATATAAATGCAAATAACAGGAGATTTGATCAAAAGCATAGTCATCTCAAAGTACACAATGGCTGCCCTATCCAAATGAACAGCTTGAGGTTTCACTGCCGTCATCATTCAATATGTACCAGAGGATAAGGGCTGTGAAGTGAGTCTTCCAGAATTCCTTTTACTTAAATCTTAGGCGTATTTTTCTCATGCTGTCACATAATATGCCACCTAGAAAACTGAAAGATCGTAAGTCCTACAGGCCTGTTACTGGCACCCCCAAAGGAAAGGTGATATTGCTGATAGGAAACTGCTCTCCAACGTGCCATTCAGCCCTAGAGAGGAGCCTCAGGGAGCTCTGAAAGAGTATTCAGATTGCTGTTGTCTCCCTGTGGGCAAGATGTATTTTGTAACACCCATGAACTAAAATGGAGGAAATTGATTAAACACAGAAGCCAGGACCTAATCCAAAACATCCATCCACACATTAAAAGTCTGGCATTTCCCATTTTAATTGCTCAGGCTAGCATGTGTATCGTGTCCCTGCTCCATCTAGTTGATTTTTGTAACCAGGGCAACCATGCTGGTGGTCAGCCCGAGGAGTTGCTAGGGAACCGATTCTATACAACATATAATAAGTACATTACGGGATATATATTTTTCCTAGACACACCTGCCCTTTGGATGGTCTATCAGAAACCATTCCCAGGCTTCCTTTGGAATTTTCTCTGAAACTCCTCGTAGGTTAGCTAATAACAGATCACAGCATTCCTTCTTGGGCTGCTACAACTGGAGGAGCAGTTAAATAAAAGGTCTGCACAGCCAAGGAGTGAGTGGCCAAAGACATTTTGCATCACATCTTACTAATTATATTTAAAATACAAAAAAATACCTCAGGGAGAATTATCAAGGACAAGAAAGGAACTTCAACTTCAGAACAGGAGCCTCTGAGCAGCTTTTTGCCTTAACACCAGTCCGTGTGTTAGAGCCTCAATAACCATACAAGACAGAAAAAAACTGATCATCTACCGTGCCTGAGGCAACCAGGACTTTATCTTGCTTGATACGCACATCATACCTTTTGTAACTGTCTTTTTAGGTCATAGTATTAATTTTCCACTCATTTTAAGAGACGGGCAGAGATTGCTTATTTTACTTTTTAGCAAACTCATAAAGACAATCCATTCTCACGAATTTAAGTAGAAGAAATTGATCAAACCTAAAAGCCAAGACCTAATCCAAAAACTACCCAGTAGGAGATGGGAAAGAAAGCCCGTGCTTTCCAGTAGAGACGTTGGGGGCCATAAACCCGACCCGGTATACTATCTTCTTTCTTCCCAGAGCTCCATGCAGGAGGGGGCACAAAACCCAGCAGCACAACATGGAAGTTCCAACGAGTCCCAGTTTGAATGACTGTGCATATTCAGTGGGCCTTAAGGAAAGAGAAATCTAATACTTTAAAAGGGGAGCTCATTTTGTATCTTTAACCTCTCTCTGCTACATTAGGCAGGAATTCCAAATATTCCGACATATATCAAAACCAAAAATCTCATAACCACAGCAGGACATGCTTTCAAAAGAAGAATGCTAAAAAGTCCTACTTCAACAACATTTCTTACACTTCAGATCACAAACTTTGAACCTGCAAAGCTTTCATGATATATCAGTAAGAAGGATTCAGAGTTAGAATTATCACTTTTTAGTCATATGGACTAGCGCTAATATAGAAGATAAGCCTGGAAATTGTGTCAAAAGATCTTCATTCTATTCATTACATCAATAGAATTCTTCCATCAAAATACAAATGAAAATAATACATCTGCATAAGACATTTGAAGTGAATGTTAGAACTTTCTTTGAAATTGCTTAATATCTTGTCTTTTTGAAACTTAACAGATCCTTGCTGCAGACGGAGTGTACTATTTCGTGATGAGGACAGAAAAGTCCTACTCATGAAAGAGCTATTGTATCACTCTCTCTCATGTTCAAAAAATGTTTTTAATGTTGTTGTCCATGCATGAAAATGAGGCTTAAAAAATTGAGCAGCAGCTCCTTCTCCACTTGATACATGTAAAGTCCATTTTTCATCAACAGCTCTTGCAAAAATCCGCCACTGATTGCAGCTCTGCTTTTCTCATCACAGTCTGATGGATGTTTTTGCTCAAAATAAGCCACCCTTTGCTGATTGCTGCAGGCTGCTCGGTCTGTCAATTGTGAAAATACAGCATTCCCCAGCCAGGCCACATCGCTTATTGTAATCAGAACCAGATGCAAACATTCATCCCAGTGATACCCTTGTTCTGATCTCTATTTGCTCGGTTGCAGTGTTCATTTTGGTTTTGAAGAGTCCTCAGGACAAAAATGCCATGGGTTAGAGATCGAATCACTCACCCTTGTTGAGTTAAAATCCTTCAGTCAAAGAATAAGTCTCTCGTTTTTCTGAAAGATGTGCAAAAGAAGGGTGAGTTTCCTTTTAGAATGCAACTGGGTAGAATCTGTCAGATTTGATGAGAAAGCAGGAAACTAGAGACTAAAGCTGTACATCCCTGATGGCAACTGAATGTTACGGGTTCGGTACTTGTCAATCAAAGGGATGTCAGTTAGAAGCACATTTGTGTGTGTCGTGCAACACTGGGAATTAAGTGGTTAAGCAAAAAGACTCTGAGCTTCTTCCTAAATACTGCTGTTCCAAGGGAGATGTTCACTTTAATGATGTTATTTGAAAATAACTACATTATATTCATATGTATGTGCAGTGAAGATCCATTTTAAGCACCTATCCCAAGAATGATTTTTCCTGACAAAAAGGGTCAGCATTTATATAAGTCAAAACTTGGTTCAGCTGCATATAAAAGAAAAATCCGACAAGGGAATAGCTTAAATTCTTAGAAGAGAGAAAGAATTTGTGTCTCTTATGCACAAGGATTCTCAGCAGAACAGCTTCCTTCCACAGAGCCACAGTTTGGGTCCTGAACTCCGCCCACCCAAACCCTCAGCAGCCTGTGCTTAGGACCTGGGGTTTGTCCTCTCCTTGGGGATCACCCTGAGTGAGCTGTCCTGGCACACAGTCCAATGCTGGCTTTCCCCTTCTGTCCCACACCACACCTCTTATTCCACCAAGCCACACAAGCCTCAGCAGGCCTGGGAACTGGGCCCTGAGGACAAGGCAACGGGGAGGCTGATTGTACAGGACAAAGTGAACGAATTAGAAAGAGGGTGAGTATAAAGGCACACTCATGAAAAAAACAGAAGAAACAAATTTTCCATCCATAGAAAATGCTTCTAGAGTAGCCATGCTTGTTCTATTCCCCCAGTCACTCCTCCTGGAGGACCCAGTGAGAGTGTGAAGGACATGGGACGACCTGTCACCACTACAGGCCAAGCACTGCAAAGAATAAGTGCTCCAGAAAATTCTCTTCTATGGAGAAGCTGGAGTGGGGTGCGAGTCGACCAATACTGGCTATCACAGCCGAGGGGTCTCCGGAGGCAGATGCTGAAAGGTTGTTTTGCATGCAAAACGTTTGTGAGGATAAATGCCTGTGGATGGAGGAACAGAAGCAAAACTGGGCAGCGGGAGAGGTTAAATTGCAGTGCAGGCTCCACAGAGCTGGCAGAGAGCTCTAAAGCAAGCATCATCTAACAAAAGCTCTACCTTCAGGCTAAAAGGCTGGTCTTTATCCTCATCTCCTATAATTATCGGTTGTGAGCTGGAGACCCCAGCTGAGGCCGACCCTAAAGAAGCTGACAGCATCAGGCTGTCCGCTAACTACGCTCCCCACAGCTGGGCAGCCAGAGCTGCCTGCAAGGGGGGTCAAGTAGCCAGTGTCTTCCCATCTCCCACAGACAGCAATGCCAAGCCATAAAAGGATTTCAGTGTTTTCCCGGCTCCGCATGCATACATTGATTTGTTATCACAATAGAGCCGACCCAAAAATCACTGTACTTCACCATGCGACTTCCATCACAGAATGGTTGCTTAATTGATAGCAGGTTTGAAATGCTGTATAAACAACTCAATTAAGATCAGGAAAACTGGAAAATCAGGCTCACTCTATCAGTTCTTGGTATAAAGATCAATATACATAAATAAGGATTTTCCAATTTTGAAAAGATCTGAATGTACTTCATAATCAATAGAAAGAGCCCTAAAGATAAGGACTATGGAGGAACATGATGCTTTAGCAGATTTCCAATATTTTCTAAATCTTGTCTTACCAGAGAGCAGACTGTTCTAGTTCTTATTTTCCAATTTTCAGTCCCACTGAGATGCAATAGATGCTTTCATTTTCTATTTTAAATGTTCAGTGGTAAGCTGGATTTTCCTAGTTCTCCAGGTAATCTTACAGTCACTCTGTGTGTCCTTCCAAGGGGATTCCATCTTAGAAGCGCGAGACACCCTTCTATATTTCACAAAATTACCAAACTTCCAAAGAAGCAAAACATACCAAAAGGGTTTTGCTACATAGGAATCAAACTCAGTCCTTACTTCACTAATAAAACTTAATTTATTGGATTATTAAGCACAATTCTACCACAGTATAAAATACAGATTTAGCTCACTTTATAATCAATTATGTTTAATATTTTTAAGAGGAAGATAGTTAAGAAAAGAGAATAGTAATGAAGCAGATCACAAAACACTGTAGATTTCACAACAATGTATTTTCAGTTAAGTGACAGCTTCCATTTTAGCCTTCCTTCCTATAGAGGTGCTCTTAAAATAATTATTAATAATTTTCCTTGACCAAAGAATTTTACTAGAGAATGGACAAGAGAATGAAACAAAATGAGGCCAATAAGGAAGGAATAAGAAATAAATATTAAGAGCACTGAAGAAAGCATCAGGACAAAAAAAAAAAAAAAGGCATGATTCCAGGTCAAGTACCAACAAACTATAGCCCACAAGACAAATCAGGCCCATCATTTGTTTTTGTAAATTAAGTTTTCCTGACACAAATCTTTGCCCATTTGTTTATACAGTAACTAAGCCTGCCTTCACAGTACAGTAGAATTGAACCACTGCAAGAGAGATTCTATGGTCCACAAAGATAAAAATATATATTATTTATTAGTCTGCTTTCTGATGCTTTAACAGAATATTCGAGGCCATAGAAGTTACAATGAACAGAAATTTCTTTGCTCACGGTTCACCAGGCTAAGAAGTCTGCAAGAATGGCACCATCATCGGAAGGTCCTTGTTCTGTGTCATTCCACGATGGAAAGTGGAGCAGCAAGACCAAGACAGCGAAAAATGCTGAACTCAGTTTTATAACAACTAACCCCCGAGATAACCAATCTGCTCCTGCAGTAACCACATTCAGCCACTCACGAGAGCTGAGCTTTCGTGACCTCATCTCCTCCCATCAGACCCCCAACTCCCAACATTTTGTATTGAGAATTACTTTTCCAACAAATGAACTGCAAGGATACATTTACACCACGGCACTGGTATTTTACAGAAAAAGTTTGCGGACTGCTGCTGTAGGAAATGGCAAAAGCTGAGTCACAAAGGGCACCAAGCTGGAAGCTATAATATAGATTTAACTGGAGAAGTACGATCTGGGGCAAAAGAAGTGCAGAGACAGGGACCCCAGGACAGTCAGCGATCTCTTTTTAACTCCTGTGTGCCAAGCCAGCCAGGCCGCGTTTATCTTGGTCCTGACAGTCCTTGTCTTGGGTCACTCTTCCATCTCTACTTTCCCCTAAAATAGTGGAGCCTCTAAGTCTCTCTCCGGGGCCCTCCTCTTTTTAACTCTCACTTTCCTGGCAGCATTTCTGTGGATGTTCTTGTCTTTAAGGCTAACAACTCCCAACTCTGCTTCTCCTGAATTTAAGATCCATATACCTACAGTCTCTAGAACAACTCTACTCCTCAAATGCAATGCATGTGAAATTCAGCTCCTTGTTCCTCCCAAATAAATACAGTGATGAATTCAGATTTTGTTAGTTAAAATCCTAACTCCATTCTTACTATGCTATGTGACCTTGGGCAGGTTATATAAACTCTCCAAATCTTAATTTCTTCTGTATACAGTGAGAATAATAATAGTGCCTATTGCTGAGTGTGGTTATAAGAATTAAATGAAATAGTGTATATGAAAGATGTAAAACAATGCCTGACAACAAGGAATAGCTCAATAACTATTGGGAATAGTGAAATTGCCACCAGGGTTTTTTTGTTTTTTTTTTTTTTTTGCTGTTGTTGTTAGGTTTGGTTTTAGTTTTGGTTTTTGCAGTACTAGGGGGTGAATCAGGGCCTTCTCACTGAGCTACATACCCAGTCCTTTTTTACTTTTTATTTTTAGGTAGAGTTCTGCTAAGTCACTAAATTTCCCAGGCTGTGCTTGAATTTGCTGTGCTCCTGCCTCAGACTCCCAGAGTGCTGGGATTACAGACATGCACAGTCGTACTGGACCTAGGTTGCTTCCTTTTTATTCCCAGTATTAGTAGATATCCCCTCCATTAAATGTCACTTTTGCCTTCTTGGCTCTTCCCTGAAACTCTGACCTCCCCATGCTCCCACAGAACTGAATAAGGTATCAACCCATTGTTTCGTAGTTGCTTATTTACATGTTGTTTCTCACACAGGTCCACAGGGTCCTCGGTGAGAAGCTGTGTCTAATTTAGCTCTAGACACTGAAAGAATATTGTAGAAGGTATAGGAAGAGAGCTCAGGCAGAGACTGGAAAGAATGTGCTAGATGACCTCTAAACGGGAACATTTAAACTAAGTCAGTGGGAGCGAGAATTAAAGACAAGGATTTCAGGAAAGTTCAGAAGAAAGACTCAACAAAACTTTCCAACGATTGGATGTCGGTGATGAGGGAAAGTCTTTCATTTTATGGCCAACCAACCACAAGTCTATCCGCTCTCCAGATAACATCTGCAACAGAGTGAAGGGTGCAGTTTGAGCTAGCACAGGTAATGAGAGCAAGAACTCCACGGTACTCAGATGTCTCCTGTGCCGAGCTTTCATGTATTGGTCCTCACCTCCTTTCTTTGCCTCTTTTCTTATTCATCAAGTAGTGTCACACAGTGGATGGTAGTACAGACTTCGAAGTCAGGTAAATCTAGGTTCGTGCTTCAATTCTTCCAGACAGGTTGCCTAACCCCTCCAAAACCTGCTTCCTGGGAAGATCCCCAGTAGGGGAATATTGTACAGGATCAAATGGATCCTCTGGATCAAATGGAACCTCTAGTTGTAGTTTTTTGAGGAATCTCCATATTGATTTCCATAGTGGCTAGACCAGTCTGCATTCCCACCAACAATGGAGGAGGGTTCCTTTTTCCCCGCAGCCCCTCCAGCATTTGTTATTGGTTGATTTTTCCATATACGCGATTCTTTCTGGAGGGAGGTGGAATCTTAACATTGTTTTGATTTGCATCTCTCAAATGACTAGTGATGTTGAACACAGAAGAATTAAAATCATCATACCACAGAGATAATGCACAACCATGTTTATAGTAACACAATTTGTAATAGCTAAGTCTTGGAAGCAGCCTAAATGCCCACCAATGAATGACTAACGAAAATGTGACTTTTCTATACAATGGAGTACTACACTGCCATAAAAAGGATAAACTAGAGTCATTTGTATGTAAATGGATGTTCCTTGAAAATATACTATTAAGTGAAATAAATCAGACACTCATGAGTACACAGCAAATTGTTTCTCTGATATGAGAAACCATAACTGTAAATAAGGACAAAGAGGTGTAATAGATATTATGTAAAAGGAAGATAATATACAAAGGAGAGGAGTACTAGAAAGAGGGAAGGGGGAAAAGAAGGAAGGGAAAAAAGGAAAGAAAGGGGAAAGGGAAATCATGGAGAAATGTGAATAAAACTGCTGTAAATAGGGATGGAGGGAGCAGGAGGGAGGCGTGGGGAAGAGGGGGGAGAACCAGGAGGTACCATGTACAGGTACAAAATAAATGTGATGAATGTGATCATTATATGTACAATGTACCAATACATGTTCTTGGTTAAAAAACAAAAAATTAAAAATTTTAAAAATTAAAAAAAAAACACCTGCTTCTTTTCCTTTAAAATAGGAGTGAAACTTTTACTCACCTTGTTGGTTTGTGTGAAAACTGAATAGATAATGCATGTACAGCTTTTGGTACAGCATTGAGCAAAGAGTGAATACTACATATTAGCTGCTTTTATTTCATAAAAAAACAAACATTGTGAAATAGTGACCCTTTAACATTGAGGTTCACAATTACAAGAAACTTACGTGACAGAGCTACAACTTTTATATCATACATCATGAAATACAATCATATGTCTTGTCTGGAATCTGTAAGAAAGTAGATATTGAACATCACATTAAAACCAAAGGATAAACTCTCCTCCTATTGCAAGTGATGATAGATATAATTTGGAACTAAACTAGAAAAAATTTAAAAAAAGAAAGTGAATCAACTGAAATCATTTGACCACACTAATTTACTTTCAAGTTAATCATAACAAGAACCTGTACTTTTGTTGACAGTAAATAGTGAGCGACTCATCTAAACTTATACATCGTTACTCAGACAAATTCCTTTACCTGTCAATTAGGAATTGATCACAAAGCTCTTTAGATTTCAAGATTTTTACTCAGCATCGAAAAAGCACAAACACAAAATGTTTAGTTAATTTCATCTTGCTAGAAAATAGAAAGTAATTGTATAAGTAATGTTTTATATTACAACTAATTTAGAAATGGTTAGTTTACAATACTTAGACTTAGTGTTCATTTTTATTTAAGCAAACTATAAAATCCAAATGGCCTTTCAAGTTTCTGCTGGAAAAGCTTTTCTTATTTATAAAAGTGACTAATTTGACATTGACAGTAGCTGATTCTTAATTTTCTTTTCCATCACATTATTGTCAGTAAAGTGCCGAGAGAGAGAAGAGTGACTTCTAAAAATAAAAGCAACTAAAACTCAAAAATAAGTTCTTCCTAACTCTGCTTACCCTTGACCATAATCACTGCTACTTCCAGGGTTCAAACATCCATGAAATTTTAATTTAGCAGAGTTTAAAAAGACAGAGACAAGTTTTATAATTAAAATTAAGGAGGCTTGTCACTGAAAATTTATTGTCTTCATGTAAAAGAATCTTATGGACATTTCAAACATTACTTTCAAAATCAGAAGGAAGTGATTCTGATCCTAGGTAAAAGGGAACCCATTCCAGTTGATATCTTGGTCCTTTGTGTAGCTTCAATCAAATAATTTCTTTCAGGAGGTTGGGGATTTACCTCAAGTGGTACAGCGCTTGCCTAGCAAGCGGAAGACCCTGAGTTTGATCCCCAGCACCCAAAATAACAATAATAATAATTATTATTTTTTTTTCTAAAACTCTTTTTCCTCTTTTTTGAAGCAATAATTGCCTTCTTAGTGTCTTGAAAGTCTCATTTAAGAACTAAGTTCTAGAAATTTCTCTTGCCTTCCTTTTCCCATTTAAAAAATGATGAAATTATACCAGAAAGTCCTGAGTTTGCTTCTCATTTTACAATACTATGAGTCCAGTAGGTCATAAGTTATTTCCATAAAATCTAAAGACCTTCTGCCCAGAAGGTACCTGGCCAAATTCATCTATCTTATCGCATGCCATAAACACTTAACCATTAACGCAAGCAAAATGCTAGTATGAGCGTCTTGACAGCCCAAAAGAAATGGTACACCTGGCTAGCAAGGGGAATGCGGAGGCCAAGACTACAGAGATCTGTCTGGGGAGGAGATCGTGTGGGAAGGAAGTCAAGGGGTCAAACCCAAGAGTGCTTTCCCCATTTAGCTGCTCCATCTTTCTTGTAAATTAAGAATGGTGGTTGTCTCCTTTCTTTTCAGAAAGGAAACACTTAATAAGAAATTGTGGAAAGTTATTATCTCACGATATAAATCCCATTAAAAATAAACCATAAAATCATAAACAAAAACTCTTACCATATGAACCAACATACTGTGAAGCTTAAAGCTGCTATTAAAAATATTCCGATCATTAAGACTTTACCCAAGCAAAATATTGGTGCGGGAAAAAAAAGTCCTCCTGGCTTTCTCATCCTGCTCCCCAGCCTTACTTCGCATCCTTCCCTTGGAGCTCCACTTCTGCTCTCCAAGTATTCAGGCAGCTTATTGCATAATTCTCTCCACCCTGAGTTTGCCCAGAAACAACGCTTTCCTTTAGAACGCCTCCTACAAGCATGGTGCGAGAAGATAAGCACATTGGTGTGAATCCTGGCACTCTGGGCACATGGCGAAATTACACACTTCAAGGCTTGGCACCTAAAACCACAGTGAAATTTAGAGGTGATAATGTTCTTAAAACACCCACTATAGTAGCTGTAAGATAAGTGACTGATTTTCTCCCTTGTTTCCAGAATGGGGATTCCCTTAATGTGATAGCAGCAAGATTGAAAAATCAGCCCCTAAGCTAATTCCCAAGGGAGACTAGTGGTAGTTTAATGTGCTACAGCTTTCCTAATCACACAATTAAAGGAAATGCTTAGAGATATCATACCGTACACACGAGAGAAAGAAAAGAGAATTTTGTGTGGGGCAGCTGGTGACTAGAAAGACTCACTGTTTAGGCATCTTCTTCACAGGTCAATGTTTTCTAGAAAACGTTCCATGGTAATTTTTTTGCTAGTTACCAAAGAAACCAATTTTGTACTGTCCATTAAAAGCTTAAAAAAAGAAGGTTTTCACTTAAGAAATAAAAGTTTCTGCTCTGATCGATCAAAAGTTAAAGGAAGCCAAAGAAAATTGTTTTAGGGGCAAGTCTAAGGCACCCAGATTTACTTGACAACCTAGAGCGGTATTTCTATTCTTACGCAGTAGAGAAAATATGTGGCAAAAAAACTTGTGACTGGTCTTTATGAGAAGTAAGTGAAATGGAAGACCAGAAAACAGCCTGATTGTAGGGTGCCAAGAATAAGATTTGACGACACTAGAGATTTTGTAATACTTCACTTGCTGTGAGTGTATGATGAGTTATAAATGAAAAATGATGGCTTGTGGAAAGAGGAAGATAGAAAAGGTGAATCGCAATCCAAAAGAAACCTCATTTATACCATATCCTCATTTATATGGGTGGTTTCATCCTTCTAAAACTTGATTAGTCATAGTTAAACTATGACTATAGAGTTATTCTGCAAGTCTCCAGTGAAATGGGAGTCAATGTAATTATCCATACAATTCAAGCATATTTTTTAAAACCCACAAGTTTTGCCTAAATTACTCAGATAAGTGCTCTAACTGCTCAGTTTATTCTAAGAGAGAAGAGCATTAACTCCCACAGCAGAGCAGAAGCTGGTATTTCCCTGGGGCATTAAGTGTTTCTGAACATCTGATTACTCATGATCTATGACTCACAAATTATAGAAATCTTCCGAGAATTAAAAGTGAATGCTTGCTTTTCAGGGCCATTGTATTAGAAAGTAATAGCAGTACCTCTGAAAGAAATTAGTCCCACCGCTAATATTTACTATGGATAGTCTTACTCAGAGTAATCCACCAGTAAATGTCAATTGCAGGCGCACTCTGCTAATAAGAGATCAGAGAAGCCCAGAAAGGGAATTATAACCCCAAATGCAATGGATATGCCTTTTCTGGGGTAAAAGCCTCAGTCAGTAAATCATCTAAAACTAGAACCTGGATTTCTTGATTTTCTTATCATTGTTTCATACTTCTACCCTAGGAAACAGGGTAGTATAAATTGCCATCTCTCCAATGCTTTCTATATCAGTTGACATGTTTTCATTTTTTCCCATACTCCAACTATCAAAGCAAGTTATACGATCAAGGCCAAAGCCAATATGGAAGAACATGGCACATATCAAGATACATCACTAGATAAACCATTGACAAACCTACCACCAGAATAATAAAACAATCTTCAGAAATATCAAGATACATCACTAGATAAACCATTGACAAACTCATCACCAGAATAAATCAGTCTTCAGAAATGATAAACTAATCACCCAAGCACATAAAATATCACATATACTCAGTGCTTCCTAAATGTTGATTCCAACACACACACACACACACACACACACACACACACACACACACAAACACACACATTATCTTCAAGCCTGGATTTTCAGGTTTGCAGATAATAGGTGTTCACCAATCAATTGCTGATTCATTAAGTGACCGGCTAGTCATTGTCACCATACAAGGAATGGAAACAATAACACAGGATTTAGTCTGAAAATATAAATAATTTTCTTTTGGACACTTCTTGAGTCATACATTTTAGTTACCAAGATTTTAAATTGCATGTTTTTTAAGTTTCAGGTTAAGCCATTTCTAAATCTTTATGTTCTGTGTGCTATCCAATGTAGACTCTCAATATGTAAATGTTAACTTAAAAAGTAAAAGTGCTCATATCTTAAGCAACAGCTTAATTATATTAAGATGTACTTTAACAAACTTAAAGTCTTAAAATAATAATTGTCATAATTTAGATAGGTGCAATAAAATTGTGTACTACCAACCCGCATACATAGGTAATGTAGACCGAAATAACTTCGGGGATAGTTTTCCAGCAACCACAATTATAAATCTCAAAAAATTGAAAGGGGAAATTCCACTTCCCAAGAATATATTTAATATCACACAGTATCTTGTGTCAGAACCCCTAAGACTATGTGGGAAAAAATGAAGAAACTATGATTAGGAAATAGGCGTTCCCACTTTCATCCAGAATTGTCATTTGCATGAAGGTGACTTTGTATAAATTACATTCATCTTTGTTCCGATCCTCGACTGTAAATCAAAATGAAATATGAGGTTGTGTATTCACTGAACACCTAGTTAAGAAGGCTGTTCTCTTGGGCTGAATTCCGTGATGAATGTAGAGTCCCTGCCCCTCTCTCTGTGTGAGTCTATATTGTACAGGACAGCTTCGTTTATAAAGTGCCTCAGTATCGGAGTGACCCTGAAACAATAAAGGATGGACATGTAGTCCATGAAAAGGTCTGTTTGGAATGCATTTATTTACGTGTTATTCATCAAAAAGGGTTAGTTATTGTCTAGATGAGTGTTACACCATCATTACTGTCACATATAGGTTAAACTTACAGAGAGAGTTTCCATTTTCATAGATCTTTTGGATTAAACTGAGTTTTAATCTACAAGAGAAGAGACGGAATCAGGTCCACGCTGAACACTGCTCTTCGAAGCCTCACACTCCGATTTCAGGGCTTTATGCATTCACTCTCCTCGGATACCAGGAGCGCAGTGATGTAAAGTCTGAGAAACACTGCACAGGATAACCCTTCAGCATGATACATTACAGAATTTATTTAGGAAAGCAGAGTATTTAGGGGAACTTGCAAATGTAGACTTAAATGCAAGAAAACCAGCAGCCAAAATACTTGTATATTTTAGGTAAACCAATATAAATCCCTTGCCCAGCCCTCCAAAATCTCTCTCACCTAGGACTTAAAGCGTCAAATTCCTTCCACAGGAGAAAACAATGTCTTCCAACGCACAGCAATAATGCTTAAAGTACACACACACTTGAGAATGATAGTACATTATATCCTCAACAAAGACATGAGTGCAACTGAAACCAAATCTTTTCCTGAAACTCAGTTCCAAGTGGAGAAAAGAGCAAGATATTCTGGGCACAAAAAGTGAGGAAAAACAGGAAGGTAATCCATGCAATGAGAAAAAGAGCCCAGAAAGCAAGTCCACGGCACCAAAGTAAGCTTCACCCACTTTAAAATTTTCTTCAGGTTTGTAAGGAGAGGCTGATTTCCATTTCCTAATCCAATCTCCAGATGCTTTTCATCCCAGACTTTCAACTTGCAAGGAGACCAGATTATTTCTGCTGGCCACATACCCAAACCAAATTTAATGGTATTTTGGTCAAAAGGAGATTTAAGTTATGAGTTTTGCCTAAGTCCACTACTGAGCAGAGGGCTTTCTCATTGTATATCCTAGTTAAAAATGGGTAAATGGAAAATGAGAAGAGAGAATTCAGTATTAGAATATGCAAGTGTTAAGAAATGACGCCATTTGGAAGGACATAACCAAAAATCATGTAGAGTATAAGTCCACCAATGATAGTGAGGCATGTCTGGTTTCACTGAAATTTCCTTAAACCTGGAGCTCTCCAAAATGAAGAGGGCCCTCCAAGGTGATGAACTCCTTGGTGCTCAAATGTTCCATTAAGGTGATGTCCAAATGATGCCTGATTAGGAATTGGGAAAGGAACTAAAGCTAAATTTAATGCTAAGAACCTCTTATTTTCTCATAGATCTCGTCTGTGGCCATAAAGAGCACATGAGAGACATTAATATAAACCAGAAAATGAAGGCTATTTGAGAATTAACTACAGAAATGAAAAATTTAATGTTACCAATAAACCGGGAGCAGACGGGACATAAGCCAAAGACGCAACTGGTAGTGGCAGGGAAAATCAGGAAAAAGGCAATCAGGTAGAATTAAGAAAAACCTCGGATGGGCAAATGAATGCTGATCAGGGCTGAGGGCAGCAGAAATTGAGTCCCAAGGATTATGCAAATTAGTATAGTGAGAAATCAGCCTGAAATAGAGTTTCCAAAAGGAGGAGATAGTTTAATGCCTTTTCATGAGAAGGGAAAAAGAAAGTTTTACTAAACCATGTTCGGAAACACTGAGTAAACACCGTTGGACAGATTCCTTAAACACCACTGAAAAGCCCGAGCTGTCCATCATGACTGCAAGTCTCCAAGGAAAGAGAGAGCACGCAGTGTCGTCCTTAAATCAGCTTTTCACAGAAATCTTCGGGAGCTGGGACTCTGCAGTGCACGCAATGAAAAAGAAATGCTAGACGTAGGTGTCTGGACTTAGTACAGACGGCTAATGAATGTTTGGTTTTTATAATAAAAGCTTGTACTTACAGCCTAGTCATAAGTAAACTAACTAATTTAAACCGAAGGGCTCAAGCCAATTTAGGAAAGCGAGTAAAGCTAATCTCAGATGCTTTCATCTGAGAAACCCTGTTTTAGCATGGGACCAAGCTGGCTGAGCGTTCTGCCCTGTAACAGAGCTCTACACTGTACTGGATTCTGCCTTTTGAACTACTGGCCATGAAAGGAGAATTGGTGTAGCTCATTTGTGAAGCAAAATAAGGACAGGAGTTGACATACAGGGAGGGCCTCGTTTCACTGCTTGAAGAATCGCCACTGCTACCATATACCAGATGCCATACCATTTTACAGTTTAATTCTCACCAAAATTCCCACTTGAAAAGTGAGGACCCCGGCGATCAGGTAGAATAAACAATGTTCCCACGATCTCTGGGTTGAAGGTGGGGAGCAGTGCAGAGCCAGCAATTTGGAGCAGGAGACAGAATCGCATTTACTTCAGGACGGGGTTACATTATATACCCCCCAGAACTGGATCATGCTGCAGAGCTGTTTCCTCCCATCCCCCAGGTGAGGGGCAGATAATCGCAGCCCTCACCAAATCTGACCTACGATCTCATGAGACCCAAGTGAGAAACAGCCAACTAAGTCATTCCAAAATTTCTGGCCAAGCACCTCGGTTTGGGATAATTTGTTAAAACAGTAATAGCTAACTAACCAATATACTCAAGGAATAATCAAATATTCTTAATAAAAAGTTATCCTTGTTTGGGGATTTAGCTCAAGTGGTAGAGCACTTTTGCCTAGCAAGCACAAGGCCCTGAGTTCGATCCCCAGCACCAAAAGAAAAAAGAAAAAAAAAAAACAGTTGTCCAGTAAAACAATACTGTAAATTCATGTTGTGGATTTTATCAAATATTATTCCATTGTTCATCTTTTTGGGTATTTTCTTATAATAAATTATCCATTGAATATGTGTTTGTATTCTTGGAAAGGCCAAATAAACCAAATAAGGCCAAATTTAACAAAAAAAACAGCCAGCCAATATTTATCAAACAGATAAGTAAAAGAAGTATAATATCTTAAACAGCAGCTTTTTAAAGTAGAGGATTTAAGACTACAAAAACTGTTACAGAAATAGGAAAGTATCTTATGTGATTCCATGATAAAAATTTTACACTTCCTTGAAGAGTCTGGGTTATTTCTCAAGAGGAGGTGGGAGGAGAAGGAAAAAGAAGGAAAAGAAGAAACACAAGTCTGGTTGAGTGTGCACTGAGAATCGGGCTCTGAACATGTTACCTCTATTAACAACTCTGTGAAATAAATCACACTTGCTCTGTTTTGACTTGCCCAACAAAACCGCTTCAGCTCAGCTTTTGGGTTGTGTGTGTATGTGTGTGTGTGTGTCTGTGTCTGTGTCTGTGTGTGCGCTCAAACTTATGTTACAGCCTGGCAAAAGTGTGGAATGGGAGTTTGAAGAGAGAGGACTGAATACAGGGGTGCAACTGGACCGGAAGAAAATCTCCCAATATTCTGTGACAGTAAGAGAATGATGGTTACTAATACTAGTTGTATATTTCAAAATAGTACAAAGGATTTTGAGTGCTCCCAACACAAAGCGATGATAAATGTCTGAAGTGATGGATATGAAAATTATCCTGACCTGATCATTACACACTGTGGACTTGTATTGAAATGTAACGCAGTACCTATATATACATACAATTACTATGTGTCAATTAAAGATTCCAAATGTATTTGAAAAAGAATCTCGAAATTAGCTTACCAAAAATAAGGGTAATGATTAATAAATTATGCTAAATCATCATAATTAATTCATAATTTAATTTGAGAACAAATATTTTAGGTTCAAAATGAGATAATATTGTTTTTAAACAATTATTTTATACTATACAAATTAAAGAACGTTCTACTCATTGACACCAAGCCAATCTTACAAAATTTTACAAGGTAGTGACAAATTCAGAAATTAAGCGCTGACAAAGTGTCATTGAAGCGATATAAACTGCCCGCCTAAGCCTTCATTTCCAAATACGTAGAGAATAAGCAAAAAAATAAATAAATAAGTTAGAGAATTGTCATGTAGCGAGCAGAAGGGTCAACACTAGGTTCAGGCCAAGTGAACTTTACTCTCAACTCTTCTTACCAATGAAATATTCTATAAAAGGAAGAACATTTGGACAGTGAAGAAGGGTGTCCGCTTGGGGGAGCAATAAGGATTTAAATTGTCACATTAAGCAGTTTAAGTTTCATATTAGATTATATACAGTATAAATAATACTATGTTAGAGCCAGAAGGACCCAAGCGAGCACTTACCCCAGCTCTCTCCCTTTATAGATGAGAAAACAGGATTCATTAGCACAAAATGATCTATAAGGGCCACACGGTGAGTTAGTGACTAAAGCAAAAGTAGAAAAGGCAAAGCTATCTCCACTGGAGCTACAACCATGCCTGGCACTCAGGAGACTGAGATTCTTAGTGAATTTAAGAATCTAGTGAATTAATCTAGGAATCTAATTCCTAGCGAATTAGGCTGTGATGCCCCATCCTAGAACAACTACAATGCCACCAGTATCTAGTCAGGGCTCAAATCCTGTCCTAAAACCTGGTGCACTCACTTTATTCATTGCAAGCCTCTAGTATTGGGGTTGAGTGGTAGAGCAGCACCTAGTTTCTGCTGCACCAAAAAGAAGGAAGCCAAGATCATTAACATTTCCTTAGACCATGATCCATCGATCTACTGTTGCATAAAAAAATCACTTCAAGACTCAGTGGCTTAAAAAGAACAGTAATTATTGTGCATACAGATCTGCAATGTGGGCAGTGACTAACCGGGACAGCCAATCCGTGCTCCACACAGTGCCAAGGAGGGCAGCTCTGGGGAGGGCTGGAGGACCCACATCCAGGATGACCCGCAGCTGGTGTCTGAGACGCAGCTAGACTGAGGCGCTCCACAGGCTGCTGCCCAGGCTCCCTCAGCCGCCTCTGGCCTGGCAGCTGGCTTCCCACAGCAGGATCCCTAGAGAAAGGAAGCAGAGGCGGGAGCTTCTTCCAGCCTGAGCCAGAGACCAGCACAGTGTGACTTCTGCTGTGTTCTATTGGTCAACCTGTCACAAAGCCCTGATTCAAGAAGACAGGACAAAGATCCCACCTCTTAGTAAAAGAGTGTCAGAGAATTGGTTGGCCATTTAAAAACTATTAGAGAGATTTTTTTCTTACTGCAAATATAATTCCATTTTCCTGATATGGTAAAGAATTGAGCATTACTAGAGATAAGTCAGACATATCAAAATTATAATCTCTTCAGAGGTATTAATCCCTTGACTGTATACTATCAGCTCAGACAGACAATAGACCAATAATTAATGCTCAGTCTTTGCCTCCATTTACTCTTCTGCAAAGGGGATAATAATAAGCTCTCTTGTAGGAAATGAGAAGGTTTATTTATAACTGTAAAAGCAAAACGTACTTATAATTGCCTTAATAGATGCTTATTAATAGTGAATTACCTGTAAAATGTCCTCTACAAGTGAAAGGTATAATCATGATGTGCTTAAATAACTTTGCAACATGGAACCTTTGAAGGTTGCTTAGACAACTACCCATGCTTGAATTGGAGAAGCCATTAATTAATTTTGCCAAACATGTGGTTAAATATCAATCCTAATTTTAAAAGAATAATCATTGTATAATACTTCTAAGCATTTGATAAGTTTGAAAAGAAAAATATTTGTGGGTTTTTAGCTTTTACAAAAGAAATAATACCTGATGGGCGTCACAGAATTTTAGAACCCTCTGCAAGTAAATAATGCTTTGCCATATATTTTTAGGCCAATAAATGACATATTCAGTCAGATTTCCCAGCAATGGTCCTATCCAGGAATTGAATTGTATCTGAGGATAGACTCTTTCTAATAATATTTAGAAACAGCACAAGTGAGCTGCTTTTCTTATAACAAACAAAATTTTCAAATTGAACTGAAGTGATGTGAGTGAAGATTTTAAAACTAAGTGTTGGTGAGGAGTGGCAAGTACCTTATTTAGTTCACAAGCACAGTAACCAGTTGGGATTTTCCCACAGGGGTCCTAGGAGTTAGCTAAAATGACTTTCTGTTAGGCAATTTAGACCACAGAAAGCAATAACTTCCTCAACTCAGCCACTTAAGGAAAGACTGGTTAAATAAGATGAGATTTGTCCTAGCTAAAAATGGGACCTACAGCTGGGAGGCTGGCTGCTCAGGAACCAGAGGAGAGCGCGCCGTTACCCAGTTAGCTCTCCTACTGCAAGAAGACAAAATGAGTAAAAACATGAGTCACACCCAGCCAGAAGAGGGCCTTATTTGGGCCTCCGTATTTCATGCTCTCACAGTGGTTTATTAGGCAATGTTAGTTTCAATGTCACCCACCTCCCTCATTTATGTTTTTGCATACATCATCTACAGAATCTTAAATTTCTCATCTAGGGACTTATCTGGAATACTATAAATTTATTTTCAAGGATTTTGGAAAGGGTACATTTGGCATGAAATTTTTAAATCCAGATTTAAAAAAAAAAATGCCCTGTTCCCTTAATCAAACTCTGTGCAAGAGAGAATCCAAACACAGTCACCAGAAATGTGGCCGCTATCATACCATAGGTCAGAAGCCCCTACACTGAACCATTCAGGGCCCATTAGTGTCTTCTCTGGCAGGTTTCTGGCCTTCCTCCACTCACGAGGATTTAGGAGATTATATTAGTCCATATTTCATTACTATCATGAAATACCTGAAGCTAAGTAAATTTATAAAGAAAAGAGGTTTATTTCACCCAGAGTTCTGGAAGTTCAAGGCCCCAGCATCAGCTCAGCTCTGATGAAGGCTTCATGACTCATGGTTTCACAATGGTGGAAGCACAGGTACAAGAAACAGATCACACCACAAGAAGGTGGGGAGCTATTCAGGGACAAGGTTCTGCTCTTATAATGATTAAGGGTCTTCTAACAAATTCAGAGTCCCACAAAAACTACCTTACTCTCTTCTGAGGACACTACCCCCAGGGAAATAAGGACCTCTCAGTCACTCAAAGGTCTCTCAAAGGTCTCGGGCCCTCCGGGCATGGCCGACTGGGAATCACCCCTCCAACGCTGGACCCGCTGGGGCACCATCCACACCCAAGCTCAGCAGAGGTACTGGGGGAGCGTTGAGGGATCCTTAAGAACAGGAAGCAAGCAGCTAAAACCTAAGTTGAATGAATATACAGTAAATTTCAAATTGTAAATACATACGACAAAAAGGTTCCTGTAATTTTTAACAAAGAAGAAGAAGGGGAGGAAGCAAATAGCAGGAGGGGGGATTCATAACACCAAGACCAAGCTACCACTGGGCAAATGATCTCACGTAGCCAGAAAGTTCCAGCGGAACCGCCACACTTCTGACAGCCCCACGATCTGACCGTGACATCGACGCTGTATGACTGGCCCAAACGGAAAGGCACGCTCATGGTTTGAGTCACTGATGTTATATAAAACATTTCCCTTCGTTTGCTAATGTCAAAATATCCCGTCACTTGTTAAATTATAAATTAGGAACCAATTTTTCAGCATGCCCTCGCTAAGATGCGGAGAAGGAGAGCCGTGGTGAAGGAATGGAGAAACACAGAAAGACTGCAGATTTCTCCAAACCCATCCACAGAACGATGAAGTTTTCTATTTAATAGATTCCCTAGTAAGCCACATGCTGTGCTCACTGAAGCAAGAAGTAAAGAAAAATGATTGAGCAATATTAAAAGGTGGAGAGCCAAACTCTCTTCTCCAGAGTGTTTCAATGTTGAAATAAAAGGTGCTGGGTAACACCTGGCTCCTGCCATGCGACACCAGGCCACCCTTCCTCACACTGGCAGGACGCAGGCTCACTGGTGAGCCCAATACCTCCACAACGAGAAAAATTATAAAGGTAAAACTTTTCAATTCACACTTCCTAAAAACGCAGGCTGCTTGTCTCCTAGAAAGGTTAGTGAAGCAGATTTTATTTCAGATTTGGACTAAAGTTAACACTGCCTCCATCTATTTCAGTTTGGATGGGAGAAGGCTGTTCTCTCCAACAAAATATTACTTTGTCACAATCTATATATTCAAATATTTTAAGTCTAGCCTAGATTTTGAAATAAGCAATAGTGCTGCAAAATGTTCCTTGTAATTGCCGAATTCACAGTAAGATTTACACACATAACAACCCTCACTGGATGGATTTTTTTTTAAATTTTATTAGCACATGTTTGTAGCACATAATGATTACATTCATCATGGGATGGAGGGGCTCATAAATAATAACTTGACAATCACACGACAGCCACATGAAGGCTAAATGGCACTGTCAAGAAGTGGAACGTTCTCATATGCTTTGGGTTTAAAACTCTCCTAATGGAAATACCAATTCTCCCACCCTCCTCGGCCTCCCTTGCTCTATACACCACCACTAACAGGTCAAGAAAGAGGACCTATAACTAAATTCATCCCCTAAATATTATATATTTTATCTCTACGGGGCTTATCCAGCGTGTTAGTAACGTATATATTTAAATACATTCCGATATGTTTCACATTAACATACATTTTTCTTGTCTACGCTTCGTTTCCACACAAAACAAATTCTTCCCCCCAAAGCGCGGATGAAAATCCTCTTCTCCTGTGTGAGCAGATGTCTGTGCCCTGTGCAAGCTCACGCTCTCTGTCAGATATCTTTATACAAAGACTTTTCTAATCACAACGAGGTTATTTTTAAGCTGTCTTATTCTTTGGACAAAGGGAATGATTCTTTAGCAATGTAATGCATATAACATCTGCAAACAGTGGGAAGATATAATTTTAAATGAAAAGTATCTTGGCTCAGTGCTCAAATGGCATCAGTGAAGTTTTCAAAGTTCAAGAGCTGGAGTTGCCAGGGAATAATAGGAATCTGAGCGTATACAAGAAAAATAAGATAAGATGGACACCTTTGTTCCCGCCAACCTCAAACACAGTTCCGTGCAGCTCTTAGAAGTGTCTCCCTGGGTCAGATGGTCAGGGTGCCTGACAGTCCTCACCGGTATTTCTTCCCTTTTCCTCTTTTCATCAGCATCAGAATATTTCTCCTTTCATATACTATTATAGGACCTTCTGCTATTGAACTATTTCTTGTGGCATGTTCTTTCTCTGTTCAACTGGATTCCTTTTAGTATCTGAAAAAGTGACAGCCTCATTTTATTTATATAAAGTCCACAGGTGCTGGAATCAAATTTCTTGTATTGGAATCTTAGTTTTAGCATTTGTTAGTTGTGTGACCTTGGGCAAGCCACAGAAACTCTTTGTACCTCGAATTCCTCAAAAAGGGAATAATAAACACACCTTGGTGGGTTGCTAAAGAGTCTATTTTAATAGGTAGACAAAGCACTGAATAAGATATGTTGCACTTAGTAAATGCTCAATAAATACTGCCGAGTAATTAAAAGTCCTTTTGAAAAATAGGATATTTTTGCTGACACTAGTGTTTAATTATATTGTCTACATATCCTTTCTAAACATGTATCTTTTTTTGTGTGTGTGTGGTGCCAGGGATCAAACTCAGGGCCTTGTGCTTGCAAGGCAAGCACTCTAATCACTGAGCTAAATCCCCAGCCCAGTGTATCTTCTAGATTTGTCATTTTCTTTAGGCTTTTTGTTAATTTAGTTCATCTGAATCACTTTGGTAATTGAATTCCTTCAAATCACATCACTCACAAGTGGTTCCAGCTCAGAACAGTAGCTGTCATACTTGCAACAACAGAAAAGCTATGCATGGCATACTGGTGGCTTTTCATGAGCTCCTCAGAAAACTAAAGTCACCAGACACTGTGGTTTGAAGGTGTCCTCCAAAGTTCAAATGTTAGAAAAGTAACCCCGGTACAGCATCCATACAACGATGTTGGTCTCAATACAGCAGTGTGAAGAGGCGCAACTTTCAGAGGTGATTAGGTCAGAAGGGCTCTGTCTTTCTGAATGGATTAGTACAGCGACCATGGGAATGGGTTCATTATCTCGAGAGTATGTTATAAAAACATGTGGAGCCATCCATCGCTTGTCCCCTTTGCCTTTTGTCACCCTCTCACCTTCTGCCCAGGAATGATGCCATCCCCTTGACATTGAAATTCCACTTCCAGAACTGTGAGACATGTTTCTTTTCTTTGTAAATTATCTAGCCTCTGTCATTCTGCTACAGCAACACAAAACAGACTAAGGCACAGGATAAACAGCTAAACTGAAATCTAGAGAGATGCAGGGAGCTTCAGTAAAAATAAGAGGGGTGCAGCAGACACAGGGATCAGGGCAACCAGCCCTTCTGCAGATGACTTCTCCAGCAGTGAGTGATTCAAGACTAAAACAATCTTGGTCCTTCTCTTCTCTGTCCTGCACATTCTATCTCCTCTTCTCCATGCACTGGAAGAAGAATGGAGAGGACAGAAATGGTAAGGAGACACTGGGCTACACTAAACAAGGCCTAAACAAGGCCAGTGATACTCCTCAGTCATCACCAACATAGAACTTTTGAATTGTTTTCAAGGCAATGCAAAAAAGAAAGATCCAGGAACAAATCTGCAAGTCTAATAAAAAAAACTTGTGCTCTCCCAGCCTTATCGCATGCCCTAGCACCTAGGCCCTCACGTAACACCACAAGAACCTAAACCGTCAGCCCACCTACATGGCTTTCTCAAAATTTACTTCTGTATCCTTCACCTTCCCAACTGTCACTACCAAATGTCACTTTCCCTGGCAGCCGTTTATCATGACAGGAATAATTATGGTCTATTTTTCAAATAGATTCTTCATTATCAAGTACTTTCTTTTTTTTTAACCAAGAACATGTATTGTTACATTGTATACATAATGCTCACATTATCATGGTTATTTTGTACCTGTACATGATGTATCTTGGTCCCCCCCCTTCCCCACCCCTCCCTTCTGCTCCCCCTCTTCCCTATTTAAGGCAGGTTTATTTACATTTTTCATTTTTTCCCTTTCCCCTTTCCTTTTTCCCTTCCTTCTTTTCCCCCTTCTCCCTTTCTAGTTCTCCTCTCTCTTGAATATTATTTTCCTTTTATATAATATCTATTACACCTCTTTGTCCTTATTTATACTTATGGTTCCTCATATCAGAGAAACAATTCAATGTGTACTCACGAGTGTCTGATTTATTTCACTTAAGAGTATTCTCTCAAGGGGCTGGGGATTTAGCTCAGTGATTAGAGTGCTTGCCTTGCAAGTACAAGGGCCTGAGTTCGATCCCTGGCACCACAAAAAAAAAAAAAGAGTATTCTCTCAAGATGCATCCATTTACCTACAAATATCTCTAGTTTATCCTTTTTAATGGCAGATTAGTACTCCATTGTGTAGAAAAACCACATCTTCTTTAGCCATTCATTAGTTGTTGGGCATTTAGGTTGTTTCCAAGACTTTAGCTATTACAAATTGTGTTGCTATAAACATAGTTGTGCAAATATCACTGTGCTATGATGATTTTAATTCTTCCACGAAGATACCAAGCAGAGGATTAGCTGGGTCAAATGGAACCTGTAGTTGTAGTTTTTTGAGGAGTTTCCATATTGATTTCCACAGTGGTTGGACCAATCTACATTCCTACCAACAGTGGAGGAGGGTTCCTTGTGAGTGCCCCATTATTAACTACTGATAGAACAAAGACTCCTGTAGGGGAACACCCAGTGCTCTCTGATCTCTCCACCAAAGTTGTGTTCTTCTCCCAAGCTTTTGACCAAAAGTGATATTCATAGATCAAGTTGTGTGTAGTGTAGTGAAACAAGTCAATACTATTCTTGCACTATCACCAACATGCTTTTAACTTTTCATTTCAAAAGCACAAAAAATCAAAAATTATCCACAATCCTATGACTTATAACTATACAAGAAATAAAGGTGTCTACCTAATCTGTTCCTAGACTTAACTACTGATAATACTTTGCAGTGTAGCCTTCCCAACTGTATTCATTTAGATATGTCAATATTGATATCTCTAATCATAGGTTTATGTAAAAATACAACTATCTGGATCTTTACAATATTACATGTATATTCACATGTATCTACTCAAATTTATTCTCATATTGGTCTGGAAATCTTTTTTTTCATTTAATACATCACATGTATATTATCTTGTTCTTATTTATAAGTCTATTTTTTAAAGAGCAGTTACAGTTGTGTCTGGAACACAGTGAGCACCCAAATCTTAGCCACAGTTTCCATTTGTCCCGCATTCCTCTAATATATGAATACCAGCCCATTTATGGATATACTTCTTCTTCACCAGGAGACATTTAGTTTCCTTCCATTTTTTATTTTACTAATAGTGCTACTGTGAACATCCTTCTCTTTTCTAGAGGATAAATTCCAAGAACCAGAGTGGCCAAGTTAAAATGTCTATACATTTAACATTTTTTGCAGACATCCCAAGACATTCCCCTCACGAGCTTGTACCATTCTCCAGTTCACCAACTGTGTCTCCGGACATCCATCCCACCGAACCTCGTCAGCATTAACAGGATCATATGTTCACTAGCCGTGTGTGTGTGCGCACGTGTACACATGTGTGCACATGAATGTGAACTGTCTGTTCATATCCTTAACCATTTTTCTTTTTTTTTTCCTTAGCCATTTTTCTAATGGACAATATTTCACATGAGTTTTGGGGCTCTCTCTATACAGAAGCACTATAAATCCTTTCTCTATGCAATGCAAATATTCTCCTCAGAATGTCATTTGGTTTGAATAATTTTACATTAATTTTGCCATAATTTTAAACATATACACAGTCAAATATCATGATTTTTTTCACAATAGGTTCCTTTTTAAATTATATTCTTTTATTGCCAAATAATTCTATCCATTTATGGGGCAGAATGTGATGTTTTGATATATGTTTATATTGTGGAATGATTCAATCAAGGAAATCAACATATTCATTACCTCATATATTTACCAATGTTTCATTGAGATTTAAACTGTAATCTTCCATCTTTAAAGTATATAGTACATTATTATTCATTATAATCACCATTTCATGCAACAGATAACTAAGGCTTGCTCCTCCTGTCTAGCTGAAACTTTGTGTTCTTTGGGCAACACCTCTCTTTTCCATATTCACCTACCTACTCCACCCTTGGTAAGCACCACCCTACTTTCTAGCTGTATGAGTTTGACTTTTATTAGACTCCACATACAAGTGAAATCACATGCGAGTTTTCTTTCTGTGCCTGGCTCATTTCCCTTAACATAATGTCCACCCAGTTTCATCCATGCTGCTATAAATGACAGGATTTTATTCTTTTTTCCATTGTGGGTATCACATTTTCCATATGCATGCATCTATTAATAGACACTTAGATCGCTTCCACTGTTGCAACAGACAAGGAAGTTCAGCTATCTCTCCAACACATAGATTTCATATTCTCTAGATATTTTCCCAGAAGTGGGATTGTTTGATCATATGATAGAATTTTTATAAGGATTGCATCAAATCTATAGATCACTTTTGGTGTATTGACATTGTAATACTAACTTTTCCAGTCCATGAACATGAGATATCTTTGCACTGATTTGTAACATCTTCAGCTTCTTTCATTAATTCTTTCATTCTTTTTTAGATAGCTTGTTGTTAGTTTTCTAAATGCTACTGATTTTTGTAACTTGATTTTGTGCCCCATACCTTTACCAAATTTGTTTACTGGTCCTGACACTATTTTTGGTGCAGTCTTTAGGGTTTTCTACATATAAGATTATGCCTTCGGCAAGCAGAAGCAATTTTATTTCTTCCTTTCCTATTTCTTTTTCTTGCCTAATTGCTCTGGCTAGAACTTTCTGCACTATGTTGAGCAAAAGTGGCAAGAGTAGATAATGCTGTCTTGTTCCTGGTCTTAAAGCAAAAGCTGCCAACTTTTCACTACTGCGTATGTTAGCTATGGACTCTTATATATGGCCTTTATTGTGATGTGGTACATTCCTTCTGTGCCTAATTTGTTGAAAGTTTTTATCAAAAATTATATTTGATTTAATTAAATGCTTTTTTTCTGCAGCTATTGAAGTGAACATAAGGCCTTTGTTCTTCATTGTATTAATGTGGTAGCCCATCTTTTCTGATTTGCACATGTTGAACCATCCTTGCCTCTCATTTCTTTATGGTGAGTAATTTGTTATGGATCCTTATTATCCTACCTTGCTTAGAAAGGCCAGGATATTTTCAGGGTAACGTACATTACATGAAACTGTTTGAACAGGAAAAAAAAATTTATATTTAAGATCACAAATAAAAGGCTCTCTTAAAAGACTTTACAAGAAAGAATGAAGCACTTGCCTACTAATAAACCAACAACTATGTGCTTCCATACAACCAAATAAGGATTACCTCAATGAGTACCACAAATCCTAATTATATATATATATATATATATATATATATATATATATATATATATTTATATTGGAAATATGGAACTGGAAGAAACTTACTATATCATTTTACAGATGAGGAAATTGTCATTCAAACAAGTTGCAATGGTTTGTACATGGTCACAGTGCAAAAAGCATATCTAACTATAGTAAGATCGTAATCTGCTAGAACTAGATAATATGGCACTCCAAGAAAATATGGTCCAAAGTAAAAAAGAAAAACTGAAAGTGTTTCTTGTGGATCATAGTATCCGTGTTTAATAAGGGAAAAAACACTTTTGAAGTTAATGTTTTAGTAATATTAATGACTAAATTACTAAAATTG
>PVJO010021345.1:0-30204 GCA_004026905.1 Hystrix cristata | reverse complement strand
TGCGGAGGGGGCTTCCTGAAGTCCACAGTGGTGGGTGGGAATTTATGAACTTAGACTCAACCTCATTCTCACACCAGATAAGTTCTGAGAAAATTAACAAGCTAAATAGAAGAATAAAATGAGCCTGAGCTCCTCCAAAAGAAAGCAGGAGAATCATAAATATTCCTCGTCTAGGGAATAGTTAAGTATGATGTGAAGCCAGAGAAAGGCTGTCAGACACAAGATCACGAACTTCTGGGGACTGAGCTCTCCATGAGCAATCAGAAAGACAGCTGAATAATTGAGGAAATATTTGCAGTAAATAGCATTTTAAAAGCACCAATTTTCTTATTGATTCTTACAAATCAATAAGGAGGAAAATCATCAGCTCAAGAGAAACCTGGACAAAGTTCAGATGGTGCCAGCATTTGGAACAGGGATTAGCAGGACTGTGCCAAAGCCATGAGGAGGGGACAAGACGGGCTGGTGGCTGGGATCCTGCCCTGAGCCACAGAAGAGCCTGCGCTCTGTGGATATTCCTCTTTAGTTTTCCAGGACAGTTTCTCTGGGAAGTGCAGCCTTTTCACTGGCCTGGGAATCATAGCCCTGAAGGCTAGTACTTATTAGATACCAGTGTGTGCCAACCCTGACATCCATGTCTTAGTTCTCAAGTAATGTGTGAGGTGACAAATGTTATTTCCTCTCTTCTTCCTAGAAGGAGCTGAGTTCTAGGCTGCCCAAAGCCAGAGGTGGAAAGGGGGGAAGCAGGGTTTAAACCCCCAGTGTTTCTGAGGGTGGCCACTGAGGGGAGCTTGAGTCTGGTGATCCTTAGTCAGAGATGTGGCCAGGCTGGCTGGAGGCTCGGCCAACCCAGGGCTAACTGGCTGGGACACAGCTGGTGCTCAGGACCTGGGGGAGGCGGGGCGGGAGCCCCGGCAGTGGGACAAGCCAGTGTCTGCATAGTCCTCCGGGCTGCACCTAGCTCTCAGCACGGGGGTTAACTACGTCTTTGTGTGTAGGTGTGGGAGTACCAGTGGATTCCCCTCACTTCAATGCTCCCTGCTGGAGGACACCAAGGACTTCTTCGGCTCTGTTCTACAGCTTGGTTCCTGTTTTGCTTCCTCCTCAGGAGAGAAAGTAAATATTCCTGTGTGTAAAACATGTTCATAATGTAATGGTTTGGTTCTGCTATCAAAAGCCATAACAAATAGTGAAGGCTGCAGCAAAGCTCTGGGATCAAATTGCCCTTGCCCAGATATGTCCAAGAGCAGCTCCTCCCGGGCTCTGTGGAGGGCAACCCCTCCTGAGTCAGCCTCGCTCTTCCATTTGCACAGAGAGTAATTCCTCCCTGCAGGACTCCGTGCATCCTCTAGTTACCCCATTTCTCTCTCCAACAAAGCCACCGTCTGTCCTGCCCATGCAGACTTCTCCTCCCGCAGTGCCCGGGTTAAATGTTAAAATGTCTCTCCCCGCCAGGGCCCACTTCCTGGGTAAAAGCTAAAATGATTTATGGAGCCTTGGGCCACACCCTATCCTGGCCTTTCCAGTCAATCTTAGCTGTGCTCCTTGCTGTGCCCTATGCTCCTGGAAGATGTGACAAAGTTTGACTAAACTTTGGACAGGCTCTTCTGAGCCCTCTCCTCAACCTGTCCTTGACTTTGGGCCCTGTCCTTAGCCTGCCAGTGCAGTTGTAGCAAGAATCCTGCTAAGTCTCTTTCCCAAGAATTCCCTCCTTCTTAATGTCCAAGTCCCTGGCCTGCCATCACCAAGAGCCTTCTACTCCTCAAGTTTCCTCTTAGCCATTTTCCAGCTGATCAGAAAGATCCTCACTCTGCTTTTCCCTGTACCTCCAGCTGTCTTTGTTGTATTCAAATGAGTTCAGGTTTATTAAAGTCTCTGTGCCCTGTGGGCTAAACACATTCTGTCTTTGTTTTGTTAACCAGTGTCCCATTGTATTTCTCTCTAACAGAAGCTGGACCCTCTCCCGCTGTAGCCCATGTCACAGTTCCGGGTGAGCTGAGGCATTTCTAGGAAGTGTGTGTGGCCCAGAACTCTGCCCTGAGCCACTGGGCTTCTCTGAGCACCTCACATTTCAGTGGGACCAGGAGCAGGAGTTGTGATGGGGCTGTCAGTGCCTGCAGCTCCAGCTCCTTCAACTCGTATAAAGGTGTGTTGGCCTCAGCCTGTGGACTGAGAGAGAAAGTGAGCAGTAGGATCCCTCGGGGGGTCATTGGCCTTATCTCCCCACCACTGTCAGTGCTAATACTTTCCACTTTCCCAGGAAGCTAGCCTGCCTTCATCCATTTCACAGGTGGGACAGTTCTGTGGATCTGACAGCAGGGGAGGGAGAAGATTAAGTTTCCTCTTGGGGGCTTTCTTGTGAGTGACTGCAGGTTAGTTAACCATCCAGCCTGAGTTTCTTCATCTCTATATTGAGGACCTTACTGGAGGCAGGGACAGTCTGAAGACTCCACCTGAAAATTGAGAGGCTGTGGCCTGGAGACCCCACCTTCACTGAGGTCTGTGGACTGGAGACCCCATTTATGTTGGGGGCTGTGAGAACAGTACAGGGTCTGACAGAGTGGGAGCATAGGGCCTGGCATATGGTGGATGCTTGGAAAATGGACCCCAAGAGATCTTTAGGATGGTTTGGGGCCCACACCTCTGAGTTTGCCTCCTGGGCTCCAGCACCAAGGCTCCTGACTATAGAGGCCACCTGCATGGCTCACATCATTGCTTTAAGTATCAAATTCAACATGGTGTCTGTGGCTACTGCCCCTCTTGCATCCTGGACAAAAGAACCCTCAGCTCCCTCCAGCCCTCTGCAGACTGCTCGTGGGAGGTGTGGGCTGTGCTATTTTTAGGAGTCTTCTTCTGCAAGGCCTTTTTCTTTCCCTCCTGCTAACAGCCTGGGTATTCAGGGCACTTCCTGTTATTCTCTGAGCACCGAGACACAGCAGGCAGCTGTTTAAATGCAGGATCACTCGACTGTGACAGGATGTACTGATTTGAGAGAAAAATGTCACAATTCTACCCACCAAAGCCAGAGACTAAACTGGGCCATGTGCCATGACCTCACCATCCCACAGTGTGAATGTGACAGGCTGTACCCTGCTGCCGCCCTCTAGGACAGTGTCTGTGGGTCAGGAACTCTTGGGTACCCACACTGCCGTCAGGCCTTGCTAGGGCAATTTGGAAACTGACTGAGCAAATATAGCACTCAGTCTTGAAGCCCAGCACAGCTTTATGGGATCCTTGCTGGGGTTTATCTGTGTGCCTTCCCATAGGCAGCCACAACTGGGGAGCAATGGGAGGAGGAAGATACCCCGAACTCTCTCTCTCTGCAGGGCCCACCCAGGGTGCCACTTAAAAAGTCATGTGCCCAGGAACTGGCTGACTTCTGGGGCTGATGGGTGGCACTGGTGGCCTCTCCTAGCCCTTAGGCCACTGGCCTGTCTAGTCTTCTCCAAAAGTGTTGAACAATTAAGCCCTTCTAGGAAGATGCCCAAGGAAGCTGGACTTGGATCAGCGTTCCCTCTTCCTTGCTCAGGCTTTGTGCTGCAGGAGGCACCATTGCCACCCTCCATGTAACCTGGATCCTTGGTCCTCAATGAATTCCTTTCCCCCTGTGTTTTTTGGCTCATCTGACAAGCATGTTAGTGCCATCACACAGCCCATCCCTCTCCTGCCTGTGTACATATACCCACTCAGTCAGCATTTTACTGACACAGGGGCCCTGAGGTCTAGCCAAGACTTGCAAGGTAATGAGGTCGTGGGTTACCTGCACCTGTGTGATGGGTCAGAGAGCCCTCTCCTTGGAATTCTGGCTGCTCCTCCAGGGAGCAGTGGACAGCCTCATAGTGGATGCCTTGGAGTGCAGGCCCCCTGTTGGAACAGAGTGTGTCTCACGCAATGGGTGGGGAGTGTGGAGAGTGCTCTTGCCTGTGGCTAGGATGGCTGTGGTGACTCTTTGGTCTGGAGCTGCTGCCTGAGAGAGACAAGGAGGTGGGTGTCAGACCAGCCTGGGGGTGACTTGAGGATGGTCATGCTGGGTAGCCATCATTGGAGTGGGGCAGTCAGAGGTTGCAACACAGAGCTGGAGGAGGGGAAGGGGAGGGGATGTGGCCAGGCTGCCATGACCCTCTGAAAATAGATTTGGGTGCGGCAAAACTGGCTGGAGAAGTAGGTGTGACGTGTTAATTACAAAATCCTAGGACGCATGTGCACAACAGTTCCTAAAGCCTCGCACACTTTAGGGTGTACTTCTTTTCTTGACCCAAACGTCTTTGCATGACCCAAACTCGCTCTGCAGAGCCTGTCTCTTTTTCTACCTTTAATAAAACTTTGCTATCGTTTGTGTTCCTCTTGACCAGTTCTTTGCTCAGGACAGAAAGGACCTAGAAACCGCTGCCAGAAGGAGACTCCAGCAGCCCAAACCCTAATAACAAACATTCCTCTTCAAGCACTAGCTGCTGTCTCCTGTCTGGGCTGCTGAGGTCCACAGTGCCACCACCCTGCCCACTGTGCTCCCCTTCCACCCAAATCCCCTTGCAGGACGTCCTTACATTGTTGCCCGCTAATGTGGGTCTTTGCTTTTAGTAACAGTGGAAATTAAAACTTCCAAACTTAGAGGGAAAAGCTTTAATTAGAAATTAAGAGGAAACGGTAAGGAACATTAGTTTGAGGAGCTGGCAAAGATCACCCTGGCCCTTGACAAAGGAGAGTAAGAAAACTAGGAAAGAGTTCCCGGCATGAGTGCACTCTGATGCAGGGGGGAGACTGATCTACCTGCAAAGGCAGGAGACTAGCTTTTAAGGGTCAGCTGGTGTGCTGGGGTTGGTTGAACATAATCTCAATCGTGGTTTGTAGTGCTGAAATCCTCATAGCTTGAGAGGTGGTTCTGTTCCTAAGAAATAATTGTTCATGGTGGTTTCAGTCACGTGAGGATGAGATCATGTAAATTCGAGGTCCATCAATCTTGTTTTGCCAACTCTTAGACACTCCCTAAACGATCAGTGTCCCTGTGTACAGAGCCGAGAAGAGCTATGACCCAAGCTTTACAGTAACAAGGCTGCAAAGAAGGTCAGATTTTGTTCTGCTTTTAGTTACCTGTTTGACATCTTGTGGGGCCAACTGAAGAGTGACAGTCTTTAGCCAAAATGGCTTTTAAGTCCCTGACTGTCCCAGAAGAAAACATGAATCATGCTTTAATGAGTAGCAGGCACAGGGCCTAGATCCTGCCTGCCTCCCATTTCTGCAGTGCTCCCTGACTGTGTCATGAGCATGTCCACATCCCCTCTCACTCCAAGGCGTAGGTGGCCGATGGCACGGACATGGCCTCGGCCCCTTCAGCAATGTGTGCAGTGCTCATGCCTCCTCTCTTGCTTCCCAGCGCATCTCTCCACACGGTCTGTATCTGGAAAGCCGCTTATCACCAAACTTGGGACATGCACGGGTCCCCTTCTAGCTGACACCCCAGCGAGGTTCCAAACAAGGATGGCCAGCCTTCCAGTTCCAGTTCAGACTTGCGTCAGTCAAATTCAGGGTGGGAGTTTTTGTCAAGGAGACCCCCTTCCTAAAAGGTGGGAGTGAGGCAGGAGATCCTGGACATATGCACAGAGCAGTCCCCAAATCCCTGCACATGGACTTCTTGCTGGACTTTGAGCAGGTTTTCAATAGGATGGACTAGACTTGACGTCAGCCTGAGGCGTGGGATCCAAGCACCGCCTCTCAGGGCCATTATGTAGATGTGTTCGCAGGTTTCCTCACTATTTAGATAGGATAAAAGGACACATCTATGCTATGAAGACTTTGCTATCAAACCTTTCCATGATAGCTCACACTGTTATTTTTGCTTTTACCCTGTTTTTCTCTTTGTTTGGTCCAAGCTCACTCTACAGAGTCAGTTTCTGAGATCTTCATTTTTTGCCTTTGTAAATAAACTTTGCCACCACTTTTTCCTTGTTTTGTTCTATTCTTTGTTCAAGGCGAGAAGAACCTAGAATGCAATTCCAGAAGGAGAGGTGAGCAATCTAGAACCCGTTTGAATTTAGCTGGCAAGACACTTTTTAGAAACAAGCTACCTGATAACAGGAGATTATCCCTCAGGGATAGGCCTGGCCACATTAGAGCCAGGAGAGCAGATGTTTCTAATGTTGACATGTGAACAGCAGCCCCAGCTGTCACCCTGAGGTGTTATGTGGTCAGGGTGAAGCCATGTTCCAGGCATGCCTACTCCAGCCCGAGAGTGACCGGACTCAGCATCAGTGTGAGCGAAGGCTGTGTGGGTGGAGGGTGTGGCTGGTGGGCTCTGCTCGTGTCCTGTGGCATCGTTATGGCTTCGCCCTGTCCACTCACCACCTGGCCTGTTGGGAGAAGGAGTGAGCCTCTTCCTGGACACACATGTCCCAGCACCTTCTGGGCTGATGTTTTGTAGTCATCTCCTGAAGCTCCTCCTCATACTTCACACAAAGGTGTAGTGTCTGCCTGGGCCCCATCCACAGTAGACCCCCAGGGGACAGTCGTACCTCCCATTCCCAGCTGCGCTGCTGTGCCGGGTGAAGAGGCTCATGAATAGAATGTGCCCTGAGGTTGGGGAAAGGAGTCCTGGCACGTGGCAACCATGGCCTCTGGGAACATGATTGCCTCACCCTCTGCCAGGAGGGACCCCCACCTGACCACCAGGCCTGGGTCACCAGCCTGGCCTCGCAGACAACAAACTTTCTTTTAGAGTCCCTGCTCCATTTGTGATTTAGGGAAGTGTTTTTACCTCCTGCTGCAAGAAAGAGCTCCCCACAGAGTCATAGCATGTGAGAGACGCTCAAGGGAGGTGCCTTCCTGGGAAGGCACATGATCTAGACTGATGGCATTCTTGTCAAACACCCTTGTCGTTGTCGCTGCTCCCTGGAAAGTGACTGGAGGCCCTGGGCTGAGCTACACTCTCAGAGATGCCCCAAATGGTCCCTTAAAGGGAAAACTAACAACAAAGAGGAAACAACAAAGTCAACTGGAACCCTGGGACCAGGTTAGCTCAGAAAACAGAAAGACAAATGTCAGGTACTGGCTGCCAACTTGGGTCCAGAGCTTTTATTTTTAAATTTTTTAAAAAGGTAGGACAGATGACGCAACCAATCGATGATGTTAGCAAATGTCCTGGAAAATATGGAAATGTTGTGACTGAGGTTGGCTTTAATTATAAAAGCTTGAGGAGGAATGATGGGGAGGGAGTGCAAGTTACATGAAGGTAAGCCAGAAATGACGAAGTTTCTGCACAAACCAAAACTGAGGCTGAAAACCTATTCCCAGGACCCCAAAAGGACTACCTGGCCTGGTCCAAGAAGCCTTCTTCACTGTCTGTTCTGAGGACAATGGACTGAGTGTGTAAGAGTGTGTGAGCGTGAGGTTGTATGTACATCTCAGCCAGCAAACTCATTACAGCCCACACAGAGTGTGGCTCCACCTGAAAGCCATGTGAGACCAGGCAAGTGTTTCATGGGAAGACCTAGAGAAGCCAGGACAGGATTGAGCTCACTGCCAATGTCTTCTGAGGGAGCCAGCCCCCTTCCCTGGGAAGCATTTTGGACAGGTAACTGAGAGATGCATTGCGAATATGAGTATCTCTTCCATGAACTGGAAAATGAAAGTAGCTCCCGCATTAATTTTAAACTAATGCCATCGACAGGGTCTTGGAAAGAAGGTGACCCAGTACTGGTGCTGGCTCCCTGGTGGCCTTATTATTGCAATCAAAAGGAACCTATTATTTCCTGAAATATTCATAGAAGAATGAAAAATTAAGCATTAGTAATTTTCTTTGTATTTATTATTTATTGAGCTTATTTTTCTTTTAGTAAGGAACTTCTGATCTTTTCCAAGACCAAAAAAAAAAGGGCAAGAATAACAGCCTCTGTATTTTGAATCATACAAATTAAAATTTAAAATGATATCTCTGCCCAAAGTAGAAACTGAATAAATATGTTTACAAATGCAGAATGATTAAAAATGAAAACTGTAAAAGGTTTTTGTTATTCATTTTTTGAATGCAAATTTTGTTCAAGTTACTCCCGTAAGTTGACTGTGTCTGATTTACACCTGGGGTTTTACTGCACAGTGGTCCTCCTCCCCAGGTGTGTTAGTTACTTTGTAGAATCAATGGTTTGCAAGAGAGCAGATTTAATACAGGACAAGTCCAAGTCACAACATTCACAAACACAAGCCAAATGCAGGAAGAATGCAGAATGTCTATCTATGCACTGGAGACCCAAAAGATCCAATCAAGGGTTGGGAGCCCAAGGCAATGTCCCATGTATATCCATGTCTGCATTAAAAGGCTGAAGAAATCTATACTGGAACCAGGATATGATGCTCACAGCAGAGATGAAGACCAGCGCTCACCTGAAGTGAACAGCAGCCATCCTTGATGATAGCAAGGCCCAGAGCTCCTTCTGCAATGAGAACAGCTAAGTTCCTTTCTGGAGAACCAGTTGCAACAAAGCTTCTCCTGCAAAACAGCTGGCTGCCATTTTTTGCTCCTGTTCTCCTTTATGTTGTGTTGGCAGCAATCTTCAAGTGGCTCTTCTACACTCAGAACCACACCAATTCAGTCCAGCTGGGCGTTCCTGCTTAAAATGACCACAATAAGTCCACCACACTAGGCTTGCTAATTGACCGTCTCTTCCTCCCTGCTCTGTCAGTGTGAAGTACCCATGGTATAGGCCTCTTAGGTATAGGCAGGGGCAGTACTGTCACCAATAGGGACACACAGATGCCTGGGGGTGAACTCGGCCCTGGGGCTGCTCACCTGCACTGCAAACTCAGGATCTCCAGGCTATGACCGAGGGCATCTCCAAAGCCACAGGACCAGGGCACATTGACCTGATTCTACACTGTCAGGAGAAAGAAGCAGCCATAGGGAATTGTGACCCACATATGTCTCCTAGGGTGACAGCAGCAAATGACAGACCGAGGGGCTTGAAATGACACACATTTATTTTCTCACAATCTGAGGATCAAGAAATTGAAATCAAGGTACTGAGGACTCCAGGGGAAGATCCTTACCTGGTCACCAGCCTCGGGGGCTCCAGGTGTCTCATGGCTTGCGGATGCATCAGCCTGATCTCTGCCTGTCTTTGCACGCCTCTCTCCCTGTGTGTCTACGTCTCAGATCTCCTGTTCCTGTCCTTAATGAGGCTATCAGTTGCTGCACTAAGGGCCAATCCTAAATCTAGTATGAGCTGACCTAGAAACCCTTCACTTAGTTACATCTACAAAAACCTATTTCTAATAAGTTATGCTCATAGGGACCAGGGTTAGCACTTGGACCATATTTCTGTGACTCAGAATTCAATTCACTATACCTGATGGATAACATGCTCAGAGAAGCGTGGACTTTCAAGTTGCTGAGAACTTAATCCAAGTTGCATTTCAAAATTTTGGTGAGAAGAAGACTAGACTGGCTTCAAGAGGGTGTTGCAAATATTAACAAGATGCTGATAAGAGAGCAGGTCCCCAGAGGTGTCCCAATATCCAGGTTTGCAGCCACAGGTGGGAGGAGACAAGGGGTACATGCCCACCTCTGCCTTTAACAGGCCACACACTCCCGGGAGCCAATCCTCGACATTGCTCTCTGAGCCCACATCAAGGAAGTCATTCACCAAGCAGCCAGCTAGCTACACTCAGAGGATCAACTTCACAGTAAAGTCAGAAAGAATCCTGGCTTCAGGCTCTCCCGTACCACTTCCAGACCATATTTTTAATAATTTGTGTGCTTTCTTTCTTCTTATCCCACATATCTCCCCCACCCCCAAGAATGGTACTAGACCAACTGTATAGATAGGATATTCATGGTTTCTACAATCACTGACGGGCAGTTTGGGAAGAAGCAAGGAGAGATGACATAAAACAACTGTGAATATGGTTGTTAATTATGATTGTATTGTTAGAATGTCACCTGCATGGCCAGCCCTCCCTGAGTCCAGGGTTCACCATGAATGTCTAAGGGATACAGCCCATTTCCTTCTTCCCATGTAGCCAGCTGAGGTGGCCAGTGCTGCCCGATATGCACATTTTCTCTTGGGTAGGCTGGAGCTTCAAACTCCAGCTGTGCACAGCTGGCACCAGAAGGGCTTCAAGACCTCAGGCACCATTGTTTGGAGGCTCTGGGTCAGCAGGTCTGAGGAAGAGCTACAGTGATTTTTTTTTGTAATTTACTATTTTAATATAATTTCAAAGAAGCGTAAAGGTTGTACTAATACTACAAAAATTACCATTGCACCCTCTATACAAATTCACCAACTGTTGATCATCTGCACCACTTGCTTTAGCATTCTGGTCTCCTCCTGTTAATACTTTCTGCATCATGCGGGCATGTATGTTTCCTCAAATCACTCTGAGAACAGATTGAAAGCTAAAGACATTGTGGCAATTAATTGCTAAATATTTCAGTGTGCATTTCCCAACAAGAACAAATACTTTCATAACCACAGAGTGTTTATCCAAATCAAGAAAATCAGTACATATAAAATATCTGATGCAGAGTCTAGGATCAAATTTCATCAGTGGTGCCAAAACGTGCCTTATAGTCTTTTCCCCTTACGTCCTAAAACTAATCTAAAATCACATAACCTGTTTTATTTTCATATCCCTAGTCTTTTATCTTGGACATTTTTAACCCTACTTTGTATTTCTGGACTTTGGAAATTTTACAGAATACAGGTCAACTATTTGATAGAATGACCTTTAATTTGGATTGGCATTTAGATTTTCCATTTCATTCTCTGATGGTTTTGGTAATAAGTATTTTTAGGGCATTTTCCATTTCTTCTTATTTATTGTCAAAAAATTATTCATTATATCTCCTGATTTCCTTTTTAAGGACTATAGGATCTTTATACTTCCTCTTTTATTTCTGACATTGGTAACTCATGCCTTCTCTTTTTTTTATCCTGGTTCATCTTGTAGGGGTGTATCAAGATTGCATTACTCTTTTTAAAGAACTAAATTTTGAACTGGTCAATTTGCCTTTTTCATTTTCCATGTAATTAATTTTTACTTTTACTTTCATTTCTCCTTAATTCTACTCTTTTTTGTTTAAATTTATTCATAGATTTACCACTCTGACTTTAGGAGTTTGGGTTATTGATGAAATGGTAAATTTTATTGATGTGATTGTGTCCACTTGCCTGGATTAAGGGATGCCTCTCTAGAGAGCTGGAAAAAGACATAATTTCTGGATGTCTGTGAGAGTGTCTATGTAAGAGAGGAGCATTTGAGTCCCTAGACTGAGTGAAGAAGATTCGCCCTCACCAGTATGGGCAGGAATCATCTAGTCCACGAAGGGCCTGAACAGAACACAAGGTGGAGGAAGGGACAATCTGGTGAATTCTTTCCTCTGTTTGAGGTGGAACATCCACCTGCTCCTGCCCTCAGACCTCAGTGTTGGTGATTCTCAGGCTTTCAGGCTTGGACTAAATCACCATACCTGCTGCCCACGCCTGTCTGCTGGTTCTCCAGCCAGTGGACAGCCAATTGTGGGACTTCTCAGCCTCCATCAATATGTGAGCCAATTCCCAGACTATCTGTCTCCCTATCTCCCTATCTATCTGTCTATCTATCTATCTGTCTGTCTGTCTGTCTATTATCTAACTAATCCATCTAATAGTTATGTTTCTTTAGAGAACCCTGAGCAACATCAATTGAGTTTGAAGTTTTATTCTTTTTTTTTTTTTTTGGTGCTGGGGATCAAACTCAGGGCCTTATGCCTGCAAGGAGAGCACTCTAACCACTGAGTTATATTCCCAGCCCCGGAGGTTTTATTCTTTAAAGTAGTCCGAGTAAAGTGAAATACAAAAGAATTTGTTGTGTGTTTGCTATCAGTTTGAAATATTTTATACTCTTTCTCATTATTTTGTTTTTCCTTCAGGCTATTCAGAAGTACGTTTAATTGCTAAATATCTGGCAAGGCAGAAGACTTTCCTAGCTATCTTATAGGCATCAATTTTTAAAAAAAATTTTACTAAGAACATGTATTGGTACATTGTAATACACATAATGATCACATTCATCATAGATAATTTGTACCTGTACATGGTATATCTTGGTTTCCCCCCTTCCCCGCCTCACCTCCTTATTTACAATAGTTTTATTTACATTTTTCCATTTCAATTTTTTTGAAAAGCAATTTTTATTGAAGATTTGGAGGGCAAGTTTTATATTACAATAGTAAAAATACTAAAGTTGAATGTTGTCAAAAACAGCATGGTGCAGCATTGGCCAAGTCTGGCCCGAAGGGGGAGGGCCAGGTGAGAGGGTCCGAGGTGAAGCTCAGAGGGGACAAGTATGGAGACACAGGTCACCCAGGGGGGCGAGACAGGGACCAGGATGGGGAGAGGGGTAGGCATCCATTTTTAATTCCACCGTGATCAGAGAATACATCATACATTTGAAATGTTTTAAAGTTTATTAAAATTTTATTTTGGCGCAGCACATGGACTATTTTGGCAAGTGTCTAATGTGCACCTGAAAAGAAAGTGTATTTTGTAGTTGTTGATGGTGGTGTACGAATGTCATTAGGTTAGTGTATGTGTAGTGTAGGGTGCTAGTATGACTTAGATCTTTATCTTTACTGCTTGCTTCACCTACTTGTTCTGACAATTTGTAAGAGACACATATTATAATATCCAACTATGATTGCAAATTTGGACATTTCTTCTTTTAATTCACAGTTATAACTTCAAATATCTTGTAGTGCTTTTAATAGGTACATACGCATTTAGGATTCTTACATCTTATGGATGAATTGACCATCTCTGGTAATACACTTTGCCTTCAGTCTGTTTTGTCTGGTATTAGTTAACAGAACAATTAATGTTAATGTACTCTAGATGTTTTTGTGTGATTACTGTTGGAATTTTTTGTTTTTCTCATCTTCTTATCTTCAAGTAATGTCCTTTTGTATTTAAAGCATTGTCTCCTATATATAGAATATAACAGCATTTTTTTATTTTTAAAAATCCAGTCACTCCTGTCTTTTAACTAAAGGAATTAGTCCATTTTATTTAATGCAATTCTTGATGTGATTGGATTTATACATATCATTTTGTTATGCATTTCTTTTACTTCTTTCTATTTTTGATTCTTCATTCCTGCTTTCTTGACTTTTAAAAAGTTAACTGATTATATTTTAATTCCCCTAGTGGGTTTCTTCTGCCTCTTTGCACAATTATTTAAAGGCATGCTCTCAGAATTAGAATATACATCTGCAACTTTTCAGTCTACTCAGAGTGAATCTTGAACCACTTCGCCTAAAACAGCAGACCCTTGCAGCAGTGGCGCTCCATTCACCACCCCGTTCCTTACTATTTCATACATTTTAAATCTGCATACATCACAACCTCGAAGAAAGCAATGTTACCGTTTTTAAACAGTCATACATCGCTTAAATAATTGAGAGAGCTAAAAACATAGTTTTTTATATTTACTCACATATTTACTGTTTCTGAAGTGCTTCACATCCATCTTGTAGACACAGTTTCCATCTGGTATCAGTTCCCTTTGGCTTGAAAACTTCCTTTTCTATGTTTTACAGTGCAGGTTTCCGGTTACAAATTCATTATATATTTACTTATTTAAAGATGTATTTATTTTACCTTAATTTAAGAAACACATTCCCTGGGCGTAGGATTCAGGGTTGAAAGGATTTGTTTTTCCTTCTCTCACTTTCAGGATGTTACTCCTTTCTGATGAAAAGTCAGCCACAACTTGTGTCATTATTCTTCATTATTAATTTTTCACTTAACCTGGCTGCTTCAAAGATTTTTCTTTTTATTAGTGGCTTTTAGGAGTTTGACAATGACATGATTAAGTGTGGTTTCTTTATATTTTGTTTTGGATTTGTGGGGCTTTTGGATTTGTAAATATATGTTTTCACCAAATTCAGAAAAAAAAATTGGCCATTGGCTCTTTAAAGATTGTTCTGTCCCATTGTCTTTCTCATCTACTTCTGGGGCTCCAAACACACATATGTTAGGCCACTTACTGCCCTCTTTTCATTTTTAAAAATCATTTTTCTTTGTCCTTCAGATTGGATGATTTCTATTGACCTGGCGATTCAGAGCCATTGAAACGGAGTGGGGGAGCTGGGTGGTAGGGGCACAGCTCAGCCGGAGTTGGGGCTTCATGTTCATGGTGGTGACTGAGCCCTGCTCTGGGTGGGGTTGCTCATGAGGGCCACAGGTGCCCCTTTCGAGGACCATTTGAAGCCAGGGCTCTTTGCTGCAGGGGCAAAGCATGGCCCTGCCAGTCCTCCCAGCATCCTGAAGAGCAGTGACTGGGAACCAGAGACCATTTCACCTGCTGCTTGTGGACCCTGGGCTCAGCTCAGATGGCAGGCTCCTCTGTCAGACAGAGGTAGCCCACCCAGTTTGTGTGACCTCATCAGGGCTGGGCATCCTCAGAGCAGGGGCACATCCAATAGCCAGCACACCACCCTGTGGCCGGCCTCCCAGGGCAGGTCTGGGTCCTGATACCCCACTTAATAGTGTCCCGGGGAACACAAGGATTCTGCTCTCTGCCTGACCGTCTCTATATCTGTAGTGGACACTGCTGACCGCCAGGTGGCAGCCAAGGGCAGACCCAGTCTCTGCTAGCCGGCCACTGCAGACTCCCCTCCCTCCTCCATTCTGACCTCTGCATTTCTCTCCTTTCCTTCCACTCTACACCCCATCCTCCTTCCCTTCCTCCCACTTTGTTGAGGCTTCCCCTTAGACTTAGCAAACATTCTGGCCTGAGTTATGTAAGCCCCACCTGCTGCTAGACACAGCATTGTAAAAATAAAGCTTGTCAGGTGCTATTACCTTCTTCTCTTCAAAGTTGAGTTGTCTTACTGCAGAGCTATTTAAAGCCCCACCAACAGCAGCTGTGCATCCAGGGGCTTTCAGGCCCCAGAGGGCCTTTGCAGGGTGAGTGGGTGGGGGACACCAGGGAGAGAGCTGCCCTGCTTGGCATCTTTTCCTGCACTTGGCTGTAGAGCAGGAAGAAGCCCATGGGAAACGTGGGGAGAGTTTAGACACAAATAAGTCAGGACCCAGATGCAAATACAATTTTTCACACTCGAGGATCGAGCATCCTGATCAAGTTGTCTGGGGCGGGTGTTGAGACGAGGGGTGCAGACACCAGTCTGTCAGGTGCAGAGGGCAGAGGACCAGGATGATAGCACCTCCATGCCCCTCAGAGGGGCACAGGTGGCCCTATAAGCCCTGGCAGAGCTGAGCAGGCCTGGAGGCAGGCAAGGCCTGAGGCATGTCCTAGAGGAGGGTCCCAGAGCAAGAGGCTTGTCAAAGAATGCCCTGCAGTATCCAGAGTAGCAGCAGCAGACCTGCCAGCCCTGGAGAGAGGGCACCAGCCAGAGGCATGGATCCTGCAGCATTTGCAGAACAGGTGGGGGCTCTGCAGAGCCTGGGGCAGGGAAGCTGGTGCACAGTCCTGCCCCTCTCCATGGCAGGCAGCAGCCGAGGGCAGCAGCACAGGAGATAGCCAGAGTCCAGAAGCCCCAGCTTGGCTCTAGCTCTCCGTGGAATCTTCCCTCACAGACTGGTTCCCGGGAACAGAAGTAGCAAAAGAGCTAACTGGGGCACCAGCTGTTTATTCAGGTCAGAACTGGCCCGGTAAGGAGGGAGGATCACCCCATGGGGCTGCATTCTCTTCATCCCTGGATGCCGCAACCCGGTGGGGCCTGATCTGTGCGCTAACTCTGCCCTCAGCCTGGCAGGGGAGCGGAGGCTGAGCCTTAGCCACTAGCAGCCAGAGACAGCCAAACCTAAGCAAAATGAAGTTTAATCTGTACTGCCGTCTGAAAGAAAGAGAAAGAGAGAGTGTGGGAGAGAAAAAAAGAGAGAAAGAAAGTCATCATAACCAATGACATTTCTTTAAATGCAAGTTTTTTCAGCTTCTCACAGGGCATCAGCCCTTTTCTGTCCTCATGAGACTCAGGAGTCTTCCCAGACCCCAGCTCCTCTCCCTGGCTCTCCTTCCTCTCTCAGGTGTGCATAGGTTATTTTCCCCCAAAGCACTGCCCCAGCAGGCCTGCCTCTCTGGGCCTCTTCCGTGTACAGGCAAGGTCCTGAAGCCACCAGCTGGCCTGCACAGGCTGCCCTCTGCCCAGGAGGGGCTGCGGGAGCTCTCACTACCCCTGGGCTGCTGGGCTCCCTGTTTTTTATCAAATGGTCATGGGCCGGTACATATAAGGAAAACCTCATGAACTTCTTTCCCAAGCTGAGCCTAGAACTCTGGGGCCAGGAAGGGACAGAGTGCCAGGACTGCCAGCCTCGGCCCTGGGAGCAGTGTCAGGCTGGCGAGCGTGATGAAGGCCTCTCTCTTGTACCTCCACAGAGAAGTGGAAAAGCCTGACGAAAAACCCTGAGGATGACACGCCCTGTGGGCTCCAGGACACCAGACTGTCCAGAGGAATCCAGCTGCTGAAGTCACCTAGTTGGGAGACGAGGCAAGTAGGTCTATGAATCCCAGGATGCCCCCAGCAAAGGAACACATATGTGCATGCAGATATACACATGTACAGTGTATGCATACATACACAACACACAGATATACACATGTATGAATGCAGGAACATATAACTGCATACATGCTTGTATACACATATAAACATACACAAGCATATACATATACATAAACAGATACAGGCAAATATATACATATAGATGTACATATACACACAGACATATACATGTATGTGCACATGTGGCTACACCTAAATGGAGACACATATACATGCACACACAAACATATGCACAAAAGTACACATAAATACACTCCTATATCAATGTACACATACGCCCATACATATATGTACATACGCACATGCATATACCTGAACAGCACACACGACACAGAGACATACACATATCAAATACATATATATAAACACATCCTTCTGTCTCAAGCATACTTCTCATCTCTGATCCCCGAGGGTCCTCAGAGTAGTGCCTCTTGGCAGCAGCGTGCACGCACCCAGCACCGAGATCTTGGTTTCTAACGCATTTCTGCACTAAAGAGAATCAGGCCTCCTGGACAAGCACTGACTCCAGGCCAGGGGCAGAGAAAGCACAATCCAAAACAAAAAACCTTCTCATTCAAAAAGTAAGGACATGTTAAATAACAGGAGTCATGTCCAAAGAACACAGGATTTGCCCCAAGGAGTCTTGACTGGGCACCTCTGGGGCAGTAGAGAGCAGACACACACTAATAACACTCTAATGGAGATCTTTGGGCAAAAGCAGAGTCCATGAATCCACCTGATAGAAATGCATGCACACGTGAATTCATGAATGAGTGAGAAGGGAAAAGTCTGCTTTCGGAAAAGTTCCACCTGGCAAAAAGCTTAGGAATCATCATTTAACAGCAACTTTAGTAATAATTAATTTAGGTGAAAATCCTCAATGGATGTTAAATCTGGCAGGCAAAATTCTGATAAACAGGAACTGTACCTAGTCTCAAAGTATCTCCCCAGAAAACGGGAATTAATTGCTTTTTAATTGATGTATGCCACCTGTGTTAATTTTCTGCAGCTGATGGAAAAAATTAGCTTTGAACAATACAAATTTAAAAGTTGTAGATCTTGAAAGTCTGCCCTGGATTTCTGTGGTGTAGGCAGGGCTGTGTCCTCTTGGGTCCTTCAGGGGGAGCCACCTTCAGCTATAAAGGTGCTGGTATCCCAGTTGGATGGCCTTGTCCTCTGCCTCCAGAGCTCGTGGAGTGGCATCTTCATCTCTCCCTGACTTTAGCTCTCCTGCCTCCCTCCTCCACTTAGGAGGATCCCGAGTACTCCGGCCCACCTGGATAGTACAAGATGAATTCCTTTTTGAGGCCAGTTGATTTGCAGCCTGTACTTACTGCAGTCTTGATTTTCCTTTGCTGCGTAACCAAACATATTCTCAGGTTCTGGACATCAGGAGAAGAATATTCTTGGGGGGGTCATCATGCTGCAAACCATACACACTAAGTCGCTTTAATAGTGGAGGATCCTGCAGATACTTTGTTAATCAGGCAATGAGCGGTGCCTCCCCCAGCCAAGGGATTGGCGACCTCCTATGTATGACCCTGATAGGTTGCCCTGAGAATACCCAGCATGCTATGTGGTGTTTCTGCCTAAAATAGGTCTTCATAAGCACATGCTGGATAAATTGAAGGACAGAGGACAAAGTAGCTGGACTGTCCAGGCCTTGAAGTCAAGGCCAGGCCACGTTGCTGCTTCAGACCCACCAAGACGCAAATCCCTGGTGACTGAAGGCTACACACTCAGTCCTGGACTTTGACAGAAATCATGGTTGCTCAGGGAGTCTGAGAAGGGCTGTGGCAGGAGGTCAGTACTGGACTGATGCTGACCTGGTCTTGGTGGTGGGGGGCGGGAACGTGTGAGTACTTTCTTCTTGGGGAACACACACTAACGTGTGTAGGGTAATGAGTCCAGTGTCTGTAGCAAATCCTCAAAGGAGTCGGGATGATGAGGAAGGGATGTGGGTAAAAGAATGAAGGAGCTCTGACAGCTATTTCTACAGCTTTTATGTAAGTTTTATTAATTTGAAATAAGAGGTTAAGAGAGAAATACACATGCGGGGTACGAGGCTGAGAGGAGGGCCCTGGGCACATGCAGCCCGTCTCAGGGAGGCCTCTGAGTCCGTACGTCCACGGTCCGTGAGACACTCCTTCACTGAGGTATTTACTGAGGTTCACATCACAAAAAAGAATGACAAGCAGATGTCACACATGCCTCAAGGGAGATTTTCTTGATCAAAACAAAGAACCTGAGTGTGATCAAGCCTCATTCCAACCAGTGCCTCGGATGGAGAGACAGCGTCCAGCAAGTGCAGTCAGGCAGCCTGGGCACTGGAATCTCTTGGATCCTGAGTCAAACAAACCCTGAAATAACAAGAGAAAACAACACCTAACAAAATTAGTTGTATGAGGGATTTAGAAATATGAGTCTTACTGGGCATATGATGATATGGAAAACTGATTGTTATTCTTTCTACAAGTGAAAAAGATGTTGTGGCTATGGATCTAGAGAAATTGAAATCACAACAAATGAAATTATAGCACCCCTGGGATTTGCTTAAGGACAATACAGTTGGAGGACCAATAGAATAAGACAAGCTCTGTCCATGAGAAGTGAACCTGGTGAGGTCTGTGGTTCGCCAGCGCTACCTATTTGGAATTCCCCAAAAGAGCATATTAAAGAGAACCTGGAGGAAACCTGGAGGGGCATCTGAGGTGGTTTGTGATCAGAAAAGGGGGGAGTCCTAAGCATGCAGTTTTGGGGGGGCTCTGTCTCAGCATCAACATGCTGAGTAAATGGAAATGCCGGTGAGCCTCCTGACTCTAGCAGACACACTGGGTTGGCACAGGATGTGTTTAGCATCTGCCCACAGCCCTGCTTCCCCAAGGGGAGGCCTGCATGGAGAAGTTTGTGCTGGCGATGTTCTTGGAGAACAGGTACATTTGGGAAAGCAGAGACACCTCAGTTTTCCCATCTGTGGTCTGGAAATAGCAGCCCAGCTCAGGGGCCTGAGTGAGGAGCCAGTGCAACAGTAGATAACAATGACAGTAAAATGCAGTGTTGATAACCTGAGGGCTTCAGAGCATTTTTAGGTTTCTGGGTCATGTTGAAATTCACGTATGTGCCATGGTTGTCCTCCCAGACACTTCTGACATGTTCTGTGATAAAACCCCGAGAAATCTGGTTTTTTTTAATATTACCTTTGCCGGGTCTGGTTTGCTCATTAACTTTTTTGTTCTGATTAATTTAGCGTCTGCAGGTTAGCAGCCGTATAATTTGATATTTTGACATTTAATCTGGTGGAAAATTGGCAGGTTCTTCTCCTGCATCTAATTCTTGGAGTCATCTCAGAGAATATGCTCGTAATGAATTTTATGTCTCGAGTGAAAATTGTTTTGTAAACTAGTGTTGGGATGCATAGATATTTGGGGCTGAGATCCTGGTCTCTGGGTCCATGACAGGCTCCGCTGAGGACCAGTCTCCTTCAGTGTCAGCCCCATCCCCTCTCCAAAGGCAACGTGTTGATGGGACCTGCAGGCCTGCCTGCCCTGGACTCAGCTGTCCTCTGGACAAAAGTGACTTCATGGCATCCCTCACCTGATTTTGTGCCTGGATTTGACCGTCCCCATGGGGAGCACCAGGGGAGGGAACCACCAGCACCCTGTATCTTGGTCTCCCAGACAGTAGGTGTGAGATGGACCTATTGGCCTGGGGTGGCCAGGGTGAAAGGCAAATGATAGGCTGCAGCTTCCAGCAGCAGCTTTTGTGAAGAACCCACCCTAACCCAGAACTCATGGGCCTTGGATTTAATAGCTCCTCTTTCTCACAGCTTTTCTTACACACTCCTGAGGTTATAGGAGACTCTTCAAGCCAAATTTATTGGACTTTAGCTAACCCAGGAGTGACAATGCTCTGCTATTAAGGCCTCTGGGAACAAAGTCAACACCGTGAGTAAATAAACACAGGTAGTGGGGGTGGTCAAGGAAGGAAATTCATTTGTTCTGGGCCTAATACATTGAGGCTCCCAGAAGACAGTAGATATAAACCCAGATAAAATGCAAAAACAGAGACCTGAGGGCTCCAGAAAGAAAACGCAGGCAGACTTTGGAGGGAAATCAGAGCTGAGAGCAGCAACTGGCACCTGTAAGTCCTTTGGCAGCCATGGCCATGGCACTGCATGAGGTGGCAAGACGGGCAGGGAGTCACCACCTCTGGGGAAGAAGGGACAAGAGAGGGGCTCTGGGTGTGTTCATAGATGTATTATATATGTACATGTGTATGAGTGAACATGTGTGTGGTATATGCCTCTGCATGTGGGATATGTGAATGTGTGCATGCATGCTTGTGTGTTGTGTGTGGTAAGGTATTTTCGTGTATGTGGTGTGTGTGTGTGTGGGGAACAGAGCAAGAGGTGGAGGAGACTGTATTCTGCATAGAGTCCCCTCCCAGGTATCTGGCTGAGCCTGGAGTCCTGCCAAATCCAAGCAGAATAACAGCTAGCTGGACTTGAGCTGCTGCCCACTTCATGAAGACAGAATCTGCAGTTTAAGCACAACATGGATGGTTGCTGCAAAATAAAAAATCAACATTTTTGGAGAAATGTGACACAATCCAGAGTTAACACAACTTAAAACTCAATCATCGGGATACAATCCAAGATCGTTCATTATATAGAGAAGCAGGAAGTACTGTCAAGACTCTTTCTGAAGAAGAAAGACAATTGAGACTGACTCAAGAGGACCTGGAAGTTGGGATGATCAGAAAAGGGCTTTGAAACAGCTCGGTTAGGGGAAGTACGGACACTTGTAATGGAAGCAAAAATGGGCAATTCGGTCAAGAAATAGATGATATTAAAAACAGAGACATGAGCATTGTAATCCTTGAGAACACCAGTATTAAAACTACAGACTTCAGGGGGAAGTCAGAACTGGGAGCAGCAGCAGGTAGCTGTGTGCCTTGTGGCCTCTGTGGTTACAGGAAATACCGGTGGCCTGACAAATCGGTAAAAACAATCTGATCCAAAGAAGAAATGGAAAAAATGATTGAGAAGAAAAGAACAGAACAGAGCAGTGCTTCAGGGAACTGCAAGACAACTTAATAAATCTGACTTTTGAGGAACTGGAGTCCCAGGAAGTGGCGATAATGCAAGAGTCGGAGAACATTTTGGAAGAAATAATGAACTGTGGAACATCCTTAATATTTTGAAAGGAAAACATTTAGTCCAGAATTCTATACTTAACAAGAATAGTCTTCAAGAATTAAGATGAAATAAAGGCATTTTTAGATAAAGAAAAGTGAAGAGAATTTGTCACTAGCAGAACTGCACTGTAGAACTGGGAAGGTAAGTGTTTCAATGTGAAGCAAGACGTGCTACTTGAGGGAATCCTGCCATGTCAGCAAGAGTGAAGAGGGTTGAAAATGGAACATATGTGCATGTACAAACAGTCTATTTTCCTAAAAATGTAAGCATATGAACAAAAAGTTATGTTATGTTACCTTGATGTGTAATGTATGTAGATGTAATATATGTATCAGCTGTAACAGGAAAGACCGTGAGGGTGGAGATAAATGACCATGCACAGCTGGGAGGTTTCCACATTATATGTAAAGAATTACAATGTTATTTTTAAGTGAAGAGCATCTATTGGAATCCCTAAAGCAATGACTAAAATGACATGAAAGTGATGCAAAGAGATTTTGTCAAAAATCTAATAGAGAATAAAAATGGAATTCTAAAGAACGGCAAAATAGAGAACATGGAGGCCTAAATTCAATCATATCAATAATTATATTAAATACCAATGGAATAAACATCCCAACTGAAAAGGCAAAGATCATAAAAATGGATAATAGAATACCCAAGTGCATACTGTCTCTAAGAGATGCGCTTTAAATGTAAAGACACAGTTCACTTGAAAGTAAATGGACGAAAGAAATACACTATGAAGCCAGTAAGCAAAAAAGATATGGAGTCTTATCTCAAGGCAGACCTCATCACAAAGAGAGACAACTCAAAATGATCAATTTTGGTTAATTCATCTTGAAGACATAACAATTATAAAAGGTCATGAATCTAAATCCTAAAATAGTGTTTCAAAGTACAAGAAACAAAAACTGATAGAATCAGAGAGAAACAGATAATTCCACAACCATTGTGGAACTAAACACCTGCCTCTCAGCAAGAGAGAGAACAACTAGACAAAAAAAAAGCAGTAAACAGAGACAGACAGACAAACAGACAATGACTGTCACTATCAACCACCTTGGTCTAATTGACATCTATAAATCACCACAGCCAACAGCTAAAAACACAGTGTGTTCACTGAGAGAGAACCTTATAATTTGCCATACAACAAATTTCAGTAAATTTAAAAGGATTGAACTCATAAAGAATATATTCTCTCATCACAATAAAATTAAATCAGAAATCAGTAACAATAAAATATTCAGAAAATCATGCATGTTTGGAAATAAACTGAAAAGTTTTAAATAAGCCATCAATACACAAGAAATAAAAAAAGAAAATTAGAAAATATTTAATACAAATGACACTGAAAACAAATCACCAAAGGAAATGAAATGCAGCTAAAACAGAACTAAAAGAAAAATGCATAGTTTTTAAAGCTTGTAGTAGAAAATAAGATCAATGACCGCTTTAAGAGGACAGATAAAGAAAATTGAACTCAAAATAAGTAAATGAAGGAACTAATTATGAGAGGAACAAAACTCAGTGAAATAGAGCACGAACAATAATGAAAATCACCAAAACCAAGTACCAATTCCTCGAAAGGATAGATTCGCCAGCTGTGGAGCTGGTGGTGAGACAGACCATCAGTCGGGACTATCAGGATGAAAGTCATCTGTCACTGACAATCCTGCAAGAGGTACAAGGACAGAAAAATTATGTAGAACGAGATATGCAAAACAAACCTATGCAGGCTGGACAAATTCCTTGAAACTGACCCACGTGAAACAGGAAATATGAGTAACTCTCTATCTATTAAGGAAATTCATTATTAAAACATTCACATGAAGAAAACTCAATGCCCAAATGGTTTCACTGCTGAATGTTATGAACAGCAGAAGAACACAAAACCATTCAGGAAATTTAGGACAGAGGAACACTTCCCACCTTGTTTTATGAATCCAGCATAACCTTGATACTGACATTGGAAAAAGGTAGTATTTTAAAAAGCAAAAAAGAAAAGATGGGAGGTAGTTATATCAATATTTTTCATGAACATAGCTATAAATATCTCTGAAGAATATTGGTCAGTAATGCATCACGACTTGTTTCAAGAATGAAAGGCTTACTTAACATTTAAAAACAATCAATGTAGAGAATAACTGAGTATAGAAATCAACTCAGAAAACACGAGAAAAATGTTTTCAATAGATAAAAACATTTGACAAAATTCAATAAACAGTAATGGTCAAAAACAAAACAAAACAAAACAAAAACTCCCAGAAAACCAGAAATAGAATAAATTTCTTTAATTTCTTAAAAGGTATCTGTTGTGGTAGATCTAAAGTGTTCCCCAGAAAGCTTGTGTGTTCAGAAGTGGAGCTATTGGAAGGTGACTGAATTATGAAGACTTTAATTGTGTTAGTGGATTAATCCGTAATTTGATGGCAAATTATCTGAGCCAAAATAAATCTTTCTTCCTTTAAGTTGTTTTACTCAAGGATTTAGTCACAACAAGAAAAAGCTGACTAATATAGCATCTATTTACCTTTCTTTTACCTAATATCTATTATACCTTTTTGTCTTTATGTACACTTATGGTTTTTCATATCAGAGAAAGATTTGATGTATACTCATGAGTGACTGATTTATTTCACCTAAGAGTATGGTCTCAAGGTGCATCCATTTACCTGCAAATGACTCTAGTTCATCCTTTTTTATGGCAGAGTAGTACTCCATTATGTAGAAAAACCACATCTTCTTTAGTCGTTCCTTACTTGTTGGGCATTTGGGTTGTTTCCAAGACTTAGCTATTACAAATTGTATTACTATGAACATGGTCATGCATATATCTCTATGGTATGAGGTTTTCCATTCTTCTGGGAAGATACCAAGCAGAGGAACAGCTGGATCAAATGGAACCTCTAGACTTAGTTTTTTGAGGAGTCTCTATACTGATTTCCATAGTGGTTGAACTAGTCTACATTCACACCAACAGTAGAGAAGGGCATGTAGAATATATTTTAAAAAGTCAAATGTATTTATATGCTGCCAGCAAACATGAGTGAAATCTCAAGAAACAAGTTCGTGATCAATTGTTCTAAATACATGAAAGATGTAGGAATACATTGAAAATAAAATGTGTAAACCCTCATTACTGAAAACTATAGGACATTACTGAGAGAAATTAACATAGACCTAAGTAACTTGAGAGAGTGATATCAGGTTTATAGAGCGGAAGATTGAATTTTGCTAAGCTGTTAATACCCCCAACTGAATCTATAGATTCAATGCCATCTTGATCAAAATTTCAGTGGGATATTTTTGTTGAAATTTACAAGATAGTCTTAAAAGTACATATAGAAATACAAATGAACCAGAACAGCCAAAGTGATTTTTTAAAAACAAAGAGAAGAGTGGAGAAACTGTCATTTTGATTTCAAAGCTTACTATGAAAGAACAGTAACTTGATGACATTGGCGAAAAAGGAGACATGCAGATCAGTGAAGCAGAATGTAGTATTGAGATGTATATACCTCAGGTTAGTTGATTGTTTTTTTTGCAAAGATGCTAAGATAATTCATTGGAGAAAAGAATACTCTTTTCAAAACAGTTGATTTTAGTTCAGTTGGTAGAAGTTTCAATCCACAGTCAGCTAGCTCCAAGGTAGGGTGGCATGGCATTAGGGCATGGCAGAAAAAAAGGAGTTCATGGTGTGGCAGGCCACAGGCAGAAAGGAGTGAGCCTGCCTGCCTTCCATCACTTTGTAGTCCATCTGGGATACAAGCCTATTGGTTGAGACTACAAGCCAGGGTGGGGCTTCTGTCTTTAGTAAATCCATGCAGCCATAGTGGAAAATCTTTGCAAACCTTGGCATGAGCAAAGATTTCTCACATAGGGTGTGCACACACATACACACACACATACACACAAATGTAAAAGAAAGATGTGATAAAATGTATTTTATCAGAATTTTAAGACTTCTCATTGAAAGACAATGAAAAGACAATTCATGAATAGGAAAGATATTCTCAACATGTTTCATGTGTGTAGACTATTGGCAGAACTCTATTTCCAGACTGTTGGAAGAATTCTGATGACTCAATAGACATTTCATAAAAGAAGATATGAGGACAGTCAACAAGTACATAAAGAGATGCTCACCACCAAAGGTCATCAGCTAAAGGCTAACTAAAACTGTAATGTGACAAATTGGATGCCGCATGCCCATTGGAGTTGGCAGAGTAAAATGGGAGGCAGTGCCCAGGGCTGTGAGGACAAGGAGCAACTCATACACTGCCAGTGTGAATGCAAAACAGTCTGCCACTTCACAAAGTAGTTTTATAGTTTCTTAATAGAGTTAAACATTTGCTTTCTGTGCCAACCAGCAAGTCCATTCTCTTGGCATGTTCTGCCATGAAATGCAGGCTGGGATGGGCTGTCCAGGCCATACTACTGCTCTTCATTGGACACTGAGAACTGGGTAACTTTGTACCCTACCTAGATGACAGCACCCAGGGCCCACCCTCTCTCCAGGGGGCCCAGCCAAGAAACCAAGACTATCTCTAGGTGTCCCAGACACAAAGGATTTCATCCAAAGAATCTGGTCTCCTACATGTAGGAGATGTGAGAAGCAAATGGGACAGAGAGGCAGCACAAAGCTAATGACACCAGGAAGGCCTGCAGATCCTGAAGAAGTACAAGCAGAACAAGAAGAGAGTGTCTCAGAGAAGATCCTGCTGGAGAGGAGCTCCTGGGCTTGAGGGATGTCAACTATGGCTAGAGCTGCAGAGTCCGTCCAGGCCAAGAGAGCCCACAGCAACAGGCTGCATAGTGCATTGTGCCTGGGTGCTGGCTCTACAGTCTGGGAAGATGCCTTGGCCAGGACCCAGCCATCCTTCTCTCCTCAGCGGGGCCTTGCTCACGCCAAGTTTAGAGGTGGGGGGGCGACTGTGTGAGTACTCAAGGCTCTAAGGAAGTTCACTTGGGGTGACCTCAGAGTCTGTGGTGGGTCCTGTGCATTCTAGTGACATCTGTGAAGGCAGACAACCAATAATTCTGAGTTCTGGATTTTGCTGTGAAGTGGCGGAGCCAGTTCTCTGGGATGTCATATAGTCATGGCATTTAAACCACTGTGCGGTGGGGCTCCATCACGGTCCTGGCAGGCTTGTGAGTGGCCATCCTGCTGGTGTCCGTGGGCCTTGGCTTCCAGCCCTTCTCCCATTTGCTGGACAGAGTCCATTTCTGTGACCCTGCATTCTGAGAAGCAGGAGAGATTTCATTCCATCTCACTCATGCTGCCCTCGGGCACATTTTTAGTCTTCATCTCATGGGTTCATAACCCAATAAAAAGCTTCACATGAATATTTTATCCTGCTCATTGAATTTATTTTATTACTACAGGAAAGAAAAATCAGGAAAAAATAAGTTTACTTTTGGTAGATGTCAGACTGCAGTTTATGTGTAGAGGATATTGGTTTTTGATGTCTTTTGCATGGTGTGAAAATCAAATGTTGCATCATGGAAATTAACTATGTGGGAGAGGAAACTTGGGCATTAGGATGGCTTTTAGAAATAAACTTTCCTACTTCTAAAGGACGTTTAATCAACGGGACAGACACACATTCCAACATCTCGGGATCTATTCAGCTCTGCCTCTTTCCTCACAGCTGCATTGCAGGCCAGTTCCTCCCAGGCTGGATGTGATAGAGTGGCCAACACTGTGATATACTGAAGGGTTTAGCCTTAAACAATTGGTATCCGGTGGATGGCAGGTCCAACATCACTGCTGTTGTTGTCTTTGTAAGAAAAAGCCAGCAGCAGTCATGGTGGGCTGGGTGGAAGGAGGAAGTCTCAGCAGGTCTCCTCCAAGGCTCAGCCACACCTAGGATGCTGCTTCCCCTAAGGCAGTCCGCAGCTCCACGTGCTTCAGAAAGGCCCTGGGTGGCTGAGCAGGGACTCTGGGGAGGCAGCCCTTGCTCATGGAGGCCACAAGGTGGATGGTGGCCTCATGGGAAGGATGAGAGGTCATAGCTATAAGTCACGATGATGTCTGAGTACCACCACAGAGGGTGGCAGGTATGTATGGAAGTTTCTCTAGGGAGGCTTTGAGGAAAGGAGGAAGGAAGAAGAGGAAGGGAAAGTAGACAGGACTAAGGAGGAGAAGGAGCTGATCCTGCCTTTACACACTGAGCTGTACCTAAAAGCTTGGCCACCACAGCAAGTCAAAGGAGATATAGCAAAGGGGTAGAGAACATGTTTTTGGTCCCCAAATGCAACGTAACTCCCATAAACACAGAGGGAAACATGGGGTCTAATACGTCCCCCCACCCCTCAACACATGAAAACAAGGTTCAGCCTTGCTTTCCTCAGACAGAATATTCCTGGGATGTTCCAGAGGCCATGGAGGGCAAAACGTGTGGTGTGTGTCAGGGATTACAGAGAAAGCTCTGCCTGGAAGTCTTTGAAAGGCAGGGCAATTTCATCCCCGGAATAGTTTTCTTTTCCTGAGAAGTGATAGCATTGGCCAAACCTCCGCTTGTACTGTCATAAAATACCTCTGGCAGCTGTGGTCAACTGTATAATCCTGATCAATCGCAGATGCACAGGCTCATTCCTTCCCCCCAGTGGGAGGCAGAGGGAAGGTGCATCCCCCAGGGCTGCAGGCTGCGGCACTTAGATGGCATCTGGCTGGTCTCCAGAGAGGACCAGCCACGAACTGGACATCAAGAATGATGGTGGGTCTGGAGGAGTTCTACATGACACTCGGCATTCACAGGATATGAAAGCTCAATTCTGACTTGCTTTTCAGCTGGCCTGCTTCTCCGGATGCCCTGGATGCAGGTGAGATCTCTTGGAATGGAATGGAATTATATCACCAATGGGCTTCCATCTTTGTCATCTGGAAAGTGCTAGATGGTCCTGGGGCCTCACTGTGGTGCAGAGTGGGCCATAGAACCCTGAAACAGAGGATCAGCCACATGGGCTGGGGCCAGCATTAGTGACAGATGCTGCCAGAAGGATGGCACTGATTCAAGGTCCCGTACAGTTCTCCAGGAGGACATGCTGCTATCCCTGCTGCATGGGTGGTTGCTGGGGGTTGCAGGAGGTTGTGCATTTGCCCTGTTGCTTGGATCTCCATAGCCTAATTCTTACTTATTCAGTCATTTTCCTGTTGGCAGGAAATGGATGCTACTTCAACAAAAGAAAGCACATCCCATTTAGAAACTTGTATCCATGATGAGTCAAGATATTCCCCTGCCTAAATCTGCAGTGAGAGGGATGGAAATGACACAGGTGATTCTTTGCTGGAGTAGCTCCTCTACTGCAGTAAAAGACTTCTTGGAAAAGGAATTTCTTTAACATGCTCCTTGCTTGTTTTTATTCAGAGAGAGAGAGAGAGAGAGAGAGAGAGAGAGAGAGAGAGAGACGGGAATCTAATAGGGATACTTCAGTGAGAACACAGGCAGAACCCCCACACATCACAGAGGGCCTCAGTGGAAATGAGGATTAGTTTAGACCAGTGTGTGCTGCCTACAGGAGTTGGATTTAAAAAAAAAAAAACCTAAAAATATTTGTCAATGAAAAGATTCTTAAATTCCAGCAGTTGGGCTAGAATATGGTTTTCTGTGTTTTGAATGTTTGTTACTCTTTCTACCTTTATTTCCTGACGCTCTGCCTTTGCCACTAGAAAGGGAATTAGTTATCAGTAAGAGGAAAGTTTAAATGAACCATTAATGGAAGCATCTTCAGACTATTTAGACTTGTTTCTTTTGACTTCGTTTGAGTTGAACTAGGCAGGAAAATACCAAATGTAAGTGTCCTAGCTTTACTGATTCTGTGTCTTATGTCACTAGCAGTCAGATCTTTGTATGATGTGTAGTGAGTTGTTGGCAGGGCCCCCTGCTGCTGGATCCAGCCCCACAGGCCACTGAATCCTGGGCCTCCTTGCTCACTGGGCGTCTTTGCTGGCCGGGCCTCTGCTGTCCTATGCTGCAGGCTCCTGGTCTTGTCCTATAATGAAGATGTCCTGACAAAGGTTCCTCTACAAGCCAGAAAAAGAAACAGGTCCTGTCAGCTTCTGATGAGGAAGAGCTTGGAGAGGTATAAGTATATAATTTAGTAAAGTTTTAGAACTGATTTTTGTTGAAACTTTTTCTTAGATTTTTGAAGACAGATTTTGTCATTAGTGGCAGCAACGGTGGAGCAGGAAGAGGAAAAACCACCACTGTCCTGTCTCTAAAAGTACAAGCGATTTAGGTAAAAATAGTCTGAGTGGACCTCTTAGTGACCTAGAAATCTCTCCACATGTTTCTCTGTCAGGAAGGCTCCTGATGCACGGCTGGAAGTGACTGGCTTCCTCTGCCTCTGCCTGCCAGGTGGCCCTTGAGAGGGGCTCAGTCTGGAGAGCATCTTCCAGATGAGGGCAGCTGAACACTTGGGACTCTTCCTCACCACGGCAGGTCTTCACCTC